>RJWM01019137.1:0-39657 GCA_004363535.1 Dasyprocta punctata | reverse complement strand
GTGTAGGCCTGTTTTGGTCAAGTTTAGCTGGAGTTCTATATGCTTCAGTTATCTGAATGTCTCTTCCTGTTCCCATGCTTGGGAAGTTTTCTGAAATTATTTCTGTGAATAGTCTTTTAATTTGGTTTGTATTGACCCCTGCTTTTTCATTCACACCTTTTATTCGTATGTTATGTTTCCTTGGGTTGTCTTGCAGCCATTGCACTGCCACTTCCAGATTTCTAATTATCTTGAGAAAGTCTCTCCTTTCTTTTTCCCAAGTTTTCATTCTTTCTTCCAGATACGAAAGTCTATCCTTAGTTTCCTTCAAGTGGTTCTGCCAACTTTTATTGGGGTCTTTGATGTCCTGGTATTCTCTCTGAATCTGATTAATGCATTCTAATTTTTTATTAGTTTCATTCTCAATTTCCCTTGATTTTTCATCCTCCACCTTTCCTGCTATGTTTCCTTTAGAGGTGCTTAGCGATTCCCCGATTATAAGTTTCATTTCAATTCTCAGTTGGGTTAACAGTGCTGCTTTAATTTCTTTCATAGCTTCGTGGAGTTGTCTCCCCACTTCTGTTGTCAACTCCTCTGAGAGTTTAATTTTTTAACTCCCGACCATGTCAGCATTAGCATCCCCAGAATCGGTTCTGCTTGTATTGGAGTCTGGAGAGCGCCCTCTGCCTTTCTGTCTTGGCATTTTCCTGGGCTTGCCGGTGAGGCCGTGTTGGTCCGCTGCCTCTCCCAAGCCTATTTCTGCTCCGCGAAAGTCTACTGCGGTGCGCGAGAGGGTGGGGCTGCTGTCTGGTAGTACAGGGCTGTCCGCCAAACCTCCTCTATCACCCCCAGAGCACCCACGCCTTTCCGCCGCGGCCTTCCAGGAACTGTGCCTAATTAGGTGCAGTTCCGGTCTCAAGATGGCTGTCCCTTGCTCTCCCTCGGGGGTGGGGGGCTGGGGGCCGCCGGGTTCACTCACTCGCCCGCTCGTGACCACCTCGCTCCACGGTCGACCGTCGTCCCCGCCGTCCTGCCACACTGCGACTCCACCGGCAACTCCAGCGCGTATCAACAGCACCTGGATCGTACCTTCTCAGCTCCGGTCGCAGCACTGATTGGATTCCGTTCAGGACAGAGGTGCTGCTGGTCTCCGCCTTTATTTCATTCTTTTACTCTTTCCATGGGCTACAGTTCTCGTTTTAGATTCTTCGTGGGTCCAGAGGATCCCTCCCTCTTTTTCCCTTCTCTCTGTTATTATATTAGTTTATATTCCAGCATTTTGATGGTGTATTCAGGGAGCCTCCCTGTCACAGCGTTATCTGGGCGGCCATCTTGGAGGAAGTCCTCGGTCTATTTTTAGTTTTGCTTGCCCTGCTTCCAGTACTAGAGCATTCTGAATTCCCTGCATGGTTCTTACTACTGAGTTATTTTACCCTTTCATGCTTTCTTCTTACTCCTCTTTTAGGTCAAAGATTCTCCTACAGCATTTCTGTAACGTATGTCTGGATGAAATATATTCACTCAATTTTTGCTAGTCTGGGATCTTTTTTATCTCCTCCAAATTTCTAAAGCATAATTGTGTTGAACCCAGTATTCTTGGTTGACAGATTTTTTTTCAGCCAGCGTTGCCTGACCTAGAGGTTTTCCACTGAGGAGTCTACTGTTGTTCAAATTGGAAGATACACTTAGGTTGTTTCATTTCTTTTCTATATTTTTATTTTCTATTTTTACATGTGTACCATACATAATGATCACATACATTATACAAAATTTGTACCTGTACATAATGTGTCTTCGTTCTTTTTTCCCACTCCCCCACCTTCTTTAAATACTTCTTCCAATCCCCATTTAAAAAGCTGTTTTCACTTTTTTCCTTCGATTCTTTTTTTAAAAAAATCTTTTTCCTTCCTTCCTGCCTTTCCCCACTCATCATTTGAATGAGTTCTTCCTAACTCCCACTATCTATCCTCTATTTTGCTCCTTATTTATGCTTTCATTCCCCTTGTTGCCTTGAGAATCTTCTCTTTATTTTTCGGCTTTGAAAGCTTGATTACAACATGACTCCTGACAGACAAAGTTGAGCTGCATGTAGCTAACTGGCGGCATTTGACCGTACTGTACCTCGAATTTCGTGACCTCCTCTAACAATGGAAAGTTACCTGGCATTATTTTTTCAAATAAACTTTCTTTCTTGTCTGGATTCTCAAGTCATTCAATGCTCATAGGCAGTTACTCTTCTAATATTGCCCCTAAATTCCATAAGATTTCTTTCAATTCTATTTCATTCTTTTTTTTCTTCCACAACTGTGTTTTTCCAGAGAATCTGTAGTCTTACTCACTAATTCATTCTTGTTTGACTTATTCTTTTCCTGATGACTTCAACTGTGTTTTTAGTTTGTTCAGTGTACTTCAGCTCAAACATTTCTGTTGAACTTTTAAAAGGTAATTTCTTCCCTACATTAAATTTCTCAGTTCAAGCTTTTAAATACTTCTTTGTATTTTCTTGAAGTACTTACTTTCCTCACAGCATTTTCAAATTCTTTTCGTAAGAATTAATCCATATTGATTACTACCTATCAATTTCTGATACCTTATGTAGAGTGATAAGTGAGATCATGGTTTCCCGAAAGACCCTGATGGTTATTGGCAGTTTAATAATCTTCCAGGAATTGAAAGATTAAGAATTCATTATCGGATTAAGTATTTATATATATTTATCTGACTTTGATTGGGCCCACATTTCTAGAAGTTCTAAGCAGACTGCACATTCTCTCTGTACCCACTAGTGCTTTGACTATTTAGCAATGAGTAGTTCTCATGTTGAGGTTTGCAGGGAGTCTGTCTTAAGTTTGTTATCACACCTCCTGATAGAGAGAAACCTAAACCCTTGTTTACATAAGCTTATTTGTTATATTGCTCAAAATGAACTGGGCATGTAGGTAGAGAGAGTAGTTCATTCTCACCAGCCTCTCCTTGAGTGCAGAGTAGCTCCAGATACCTTGTGCACAGATAATAGCCTGGAGTTATGCATTGAAGGGTTCTGCTTGTCTCTTGGATATGAAATATGTATCCAAACTAATATTCACTAATTCAATCATTGATTTATTTCACCATCATATATACATTCAGTGTTAAGTGAGTGACATTTTTGTGACAAGGAAAAGTGCTAATACTTACACCTCTGGCCTAATTGCTATAAAAATTAATGCAAATAAGTTGCTGGTATTATTAAGACCTCTGCAAATATTAGGAGCTGTAAAACATTTTTCCATTTTTCTGTTGATTCTATTTTTTCTTTGACACAGTGTAAACTAGCGAACTAATTTTTTCTATTTTCTTTGCAAAGAGTATAATACAAGACATGCAGCAAAATTTCAGATATTAGAAAGCACCAAATCAAAGTTAGGAAAAAAAACAGGGATTAGAGCTTTTATGAAGTTAGGGGGAACCAAATGATAGAGAGTGAGGATTGAGGGGAGGAAAAGGAAACGTAACAAGAGTTAAGAAGTGCTATGTACATGTACCAAATCCTCATGAGGAATGTAATCATTGTACAGTATCCATGTATATTAATGAAAACTAAAAACTGGGTCGGGCATGGTGGCACACACCTTTAATCCGAGTACTTGGGAGGCTGAGGTAGGCAGAGCGTCGTGAGTTTGAGACTGGCTTGGGCTACGACGTGAGTGAGGTCAGCTTGAACTACATAGTGCTACCCTGTCTCATAAAACTAGGGCCGGGAGTCTGGCTCAGTGGCTTACGCACCTGCCTGACAGGCATGAGGTTGTGTGTTTGATCCCCAGTGCCAAAAAAAAAAAAAACTAAAAACTGAAAAAAAGAGATTTTGTTCTTTAATAATGTACATAAATATTAAGATTATGTTATCTGTTTCCTGCTGTCACACACTTGTAAGTCACTATGTCTCAGTGAACTTCAGCTTCATATCAAATTCAGTGGGTTAAACAATATAGACAAAGACATTTAAAACAATGGTTACATTTACATTTATACTATAATATCTGCAAATTTTTAAACAATGAAGTCTCAGTTTTCTATAAGATTAAAATTATTTCCAAAAAAAATAATTAAATAAAACAAACCCTCTCAAAACAGGAAGCTTCTAGAGTCCCAACCACAATTATACCTCTTCAGGTAGAGAGGATATTGGATATAAATGTTTAGAAGGTAATTCTGAAGTAGTGTCATGGTTCATCACATCTGTTTTTAGTCGAAATATGTTGTTATATCAAACTAAAACATTACCATCTTCAAGAAAGCTGAAATAAACCTATTTATTAAAAACCACAATTAAACAACAAAAAAACATAAGATTTTACATTAAATTTTACAGAATGTCAAGAGGGATATAAATATGAAAATATACCAAATATAGGTGTGGATATTCATGCAAAACTTCATAGATAAGTAACATTGACTAAAGTTTCAGGGTAAAAGTGGGAGAAAATAAATGGAAACTGTTTCCAGCACACCCCATTGCAATACACTCATGCACACAAAAATCTTATCAAGCATTTGTAAAGTCAGGCTATCCTGCCCCACTGGAAACAAAATCCCATGATGCTCTTTTGACTCTATTTTATTCTCTTAAAGATTCTTTTCAGACAAGTTTTGTTCCACCACGTCTAGTGCAGATATTTAATCACAGTTTATTAACACTTGTAGTAAGAAATCTGTTTTCTTCTTGAGGACATGGCTATACCACAAGAGACCTAATTTTGGGGTAAAGTAGTAGGTGGAGGACGCCTTGGCGAATCTGCTTAGTTTTCACACTATAGATGATTGGGTTGAGCACTGGTGGGACCATTAAGTAGATATGAGCCATGAAAATGTGGACGAGGGGAGAGGAATGCTTGGCAAAACGATGTACAATAGATAACCCTATCATGGGCACATAGAGAATGAGAACAGCGCAGATGTGGGAGGCACACGTGTTGAGTGCCTTTAGTCTGCCCTCACGGGATCCTATTTTTAACACTGAATGAAGGATGAAACCATAAGATATTAAAATACCCAGAGAGTCCAGGCCCCATAGCATAGTAATCACAACCAACCCATATATGACATTAAATTGTGTATCAGCACAGGCAAGGCGGATCACATCCTGGTGCAGACAATAGGAATGAGAGAGGACATGGGAGTGACAGAAGGGAAAGAAGGCCAGACGAGCCAGAAGTGGGATTATTAGAATAGCGCTCCTGAGCAGGGCTGCAATACCAATCTTGATGATCAGTTTTGGGGTAAGAATGCTAGCATACCGTAGTGGGTGACAGATAGCTATGTATCGGTCCAGGGCCATGGCCAGGAGCACAGAGGATTCAGTGAAGGAGAAAGTATGAATCAAAAACATCTGGACCACACAGATATTGAACTGGATCTCCCTAGAAATGGACCAGAGCACCCTGAAAAGCGTTATCATTGGGGGCAGGGACATGCCTATGTCAGTGAGAGAAAGCATGGCCAGGAAGTAGTACATGGGCTCGTGCAGCCTGGGGTCTGTCCGGACAATATGCAGGATGGTGCAGTTGCCCGTTACTCCAACAAGGTAGAGGAGACAGAAGGGGATGGAAATCCAGTGGTGAAATTCTTCATAGCCAGGGATGCCTGTGAGATAAAATGTGGAGGACAGGGTGCTGCTGGCGTTTGAGGTTGCCATGGACAGAACTGTTCAATCACAGTTCAATTCCACAGTCACAGTCCACTGGGTATGACATTTGATAAATCCATGATCTGCATCAGGAAAAGAGAAACTGATAGATATTAGGAAATAGAATTATTCAAAAGGGAAGGTGAGTGAAAGTTGAGAGAAAAAGAAAGAAAGGAAGGAAAGGAATTTAAAAATAAACAGTTGAATAAAAAATTGTAAATAGAGGTTTTACAGATGGAGAAGAGCAGAAGAGTTGGTGATAGGGAAAGAAAAGAATTAAAGTATGTTAAGTACACATGCAGACTCCCCAATACATATGTAGTCATCATATACCAAAAACAGGTACTAGTAAAGAAAAGAAAAAAGAAATCCAACAAAACGTCAGTGTTTACTTCTAGGTTCTTAATACACCCCAAGAGTTCTACATTGTTCTTTCTTCATTTTATTGCTGGTTATTGTCAGTTATCCATCTATATTAACCAGGATCAGTTTAGTGGCAATGTTGAAAGAACTATGTTGAGAATAGAAAGTGAAGTTTACCCTAGACAAGGAATGAGATCCTTCAGATGTCAGTGACCTATGAATCTGATCAGTCACATTACATATTTTAAAGTTTCTATGACATATATAGACCCTACGCTTCTATATATTCAGTAATAACTGGTCTGACTCTTATTCTATAAATCTGTGTAGAGTAAAAATTCTTGAACATGATTATCCTACTCTTATTGCTTCTGACAATATCATTTCAAAGGTACACACATGTCCATGGGATCTCTTCCAGAATGCTCTAGAATAGGAAGAGGGAGCTAATGCATTTTACTTATAAACCAGAAAGTCTACTGGACATACAAAGTGGAGTTGTGACCTCTGAAGAGTATTTAAATACATATTAAAAGCACTGGTACTTGGGATTGGAAGGGACATTGTTATCTGCTGAAATTTCAACGTCATTTTGAAATTACTGCTTTTATTATATCTGCAAAGAGTCCCGCGCTCTGTCGAAATAGCAAGCCATGGATTGACATTTTCAGTCCTGTCTGTTCGACAAATCTAACTCAAACTTGGAATTTAGAAACATAAACATGAGCAATAAACATATTTTGGTGAAAATTATGTGCCGAACTTAAGTGAGCACTGCTCCTCCCCTGAATGAGTCCTTGCATTCTTCTCACATTTAGTGCCTGCTCTTTTCCCTTTCGCGTTTCAAAATCCCCTCTTATGTTTTCCTACTTTCTCACACATAGATGTTCTCTCAAAACTTACATACTTGATAGAATGCTTCCTCTTGTCATTAGTAAATGTTCCAGTTCACAGTGCAAGCAAGATGAGCTAATATAGTTTCCTTCAGTCCTTAGAGATAGAAGGCCCCAAGATAAATGCAGGACAGTGGCTGTAAACATCTCCATGCCAACATATTACTTATGGCCTTTCCCAAGGTCTTCTCTCCCCCAGGTCAAGAGAAGAAGACTGTGTTGAGATTGTCAAATGTTTATTGCCTCAATGTTTGGATTAGATGATGCTATATAATATGAAATAAAATATTGGTTTACATTCCAGAATATGAGAGTACAGCATAGAATTTTTAACGTGGTAAAACTAATCAGAGGGATCTATAAAGGACTTTAATAAGAGCAGAGAACACAGAAACTATCATCAAAGAGCTCTTTTATATAATCCTTGATCAGAATGGCAGTCAGTCATTTGTCTTGCCTTCTTCAAAATCATACAGTCCACAATAGAGCTAAGGTTTTCAACGAAATCTTCAGATTCATGCATCAGTTTCCTCATTCTGTGATACAGTTCCTTCCAATAAAATAAATTAAGTAAATACGATCTGATTAAAACTGGAAGACTAGCTCAATGAATAATGCCCATACATTTATGCCAGTAATAAATGCCTGCTGACTAATTACATCATGCAACAGGTTGGCGTGTGCAGCACTAACAGATAAAAAGTATTTAAGCAGGGAGGGAAATTTAAATTACAATACCAGCTCCATGCACCACAGGAATTAGTTTTATAAAATGTAAAATGTCTGACTCTAGTAGTCTTCAAGTGTTATTGTATATAAAATATTCAGTTATAAATAGCTTTATAGGGAATTAACGACTTCAGGAGAGGTAACTGTTCTCACAGTTTTACTCTTATGAAGAGGACCAAGGGTGCCCTACTACTAGAAAAATGTAAACATCTCAAGCTCTATAACTCCTGTTTTGAAACTATCAGAAAAATGACTTCTTGTTACTTCTGCCCCTGACTCTGAATGCACTCTAAATTTTCTTTAAAATTTAACTATTGTGATAGAAATTCAAATGACATTGACATCATCTAAATGTAATATGATCCAGGACCCCAAATTCAGAGGATTGTCATTAGCGGTCCACGCTAATGTATACTTTTACACATGTGGTGTGCATATTTGTTAGCTATACAATGGAAAGTGATATAAAGCAACTGCATACCCCTCAGTTCTCAAATCTCTTCCATTCTTAGGTTATTAACTCAATTCTGAATGTCCCACTAGATGAGGAGATGATGGTCTAATGACTATCCCTAGAGCTGTAGAAAGAGCACTATCTAGACCACCACCCGTGACACTGGGTACAATTTGAAAACCAGGGTGGTACTGAGGAAAACTGCATGCTTGATTTATTTTCTATCTGCCCTGCTTCATGTCTGATTATAATGAACTGCACCAGCATCGAGTCTTGCTCTCTGGGTTGACTGGTCAGTAGCGGATACTGAAAGAAAACAAGAATCCAAAGGGTCTCCTGTTTGGAGTGCTTATTCCTTGACACCCATTCAGCCCCTCACTGTGAGTCCTCCTGGTGGCTTCATTTCTACCAAGACAGGGAGAGTCCTCTGGTGCCCTTCTCCACACACTACCAATTCTGAGTTCTGATACAGATTCCCATTCCCACTCTAAAACTAGAAATGACAGATGAGCTTCCACCTGCGCATTCTTGTAGATGCTGTGTAGATTATACCTAAATCTTACTGAGTTCAATGATTTCATCAATTACTTCAAATGATCTACATTTGAGGATGGCATGATGATTTCTTTTGGTTTTTGTCTCCATTTCATTTATGCCTGCATTAATCTTTAATATTTATTTCCTTCTACTAATTTGGGGTTTTGTTTGTTCTTCTTTTTCTATTTGTTTGTGAGACATTGTTAGGTTATTAAATTTTTCTTCTGTTTGGTGTTCTTTTATGTAGGTAACGATTGCCATAATTCTCCCTGTTAGTACTGCTTGTGCTGTGTCACCATAAGTTTTGACATATTGTATTTTCGATATCCTTTGTAGCTAGAACTTTAACATTTTTCTTAATTTCTTCTTTAATTCATTCATTGTTCATAAGTAATTTATTTCATATTTATGTCCTTCTATAGTTTCTAATTTCTGTTCTTTTTTTATTTTATTGCATTACAGTTAGAAAAGATTAGTAGTATGATTTCATATTTTTACAAAAGCTGTGATTTGTCTCGTGACTTTTGGTCTTTTCTGAAACTATTCATTGTGTTGTTGAGAAGAATGTGTGTTTTGTAGCCACTAGATGCAAAGATTGGAAGATGTCTTGTAGGACTGATTACTCAAAAGTAGAGTTTAATTCTGCTGTATTGTTTTTGTTTTCTGTCTTATGTTCATTGAAGAAGAGTGTTGAATTCTATAACTGTAATTTTTGGAATTTATCACTCTTTAAGTCAATTAGCATTCCCTTTAAATATTTATCTGTTCAGATATTGTTGCAGATAGAGACATTTCTTTATTCTAATTGACTCACATCATGCATACTGGCCTCCTTTGTATCTTTTATACTGTGTTTGCTTTAAAGTTAAATATTTCTAGTCAAAATACGACTTTTTATGCCTTTTACTGGATCTCATTTTCATTCACTATCTAATTTCACACCTTCCCGTCAGTCTTTATGTGTCTTCAAAAGTGAGGTAAGATTCTTGTAAACAAGGCATTCACTGTAGGGCCTTTGGATCTTTTATCTATTCACACTGTTTCTTAATTGGAATATTCCCTGTATCTACATTCAAAATATCTATTGACTGATAAGGTCTTACTTCTACCCTTTTTATACTCATTTTCCACTTTTATTACAATTGTTTGTTTATTTCTCCTCTCACTCTTTCTAGTAAAGCGTATCACTGTAGTACCACATTTTGACTTCTTTCTTATGATTTTTCATGTGTCTTTTATAGATCTTAGCTTTGTGGTTACCATGAAGCTTGTAAAAAATCTTTCATTACAACAATTTCAAAATGAGAGCAACTCAACATTGATCATAAAGTTATAAAAAGAATCAAATAACTAAATACAAAAACTAACAAAAATCTTTACACTTCCCTTTCATTGCACTCCACATTTGAAATCCAATGTTCTAATATATGTTGCCTTTTTCATGTTAATGTGGTTACAATTACTTTTATTTTGTTTCATGAAAGAATATGGTCTCAAGGTAAATCCATTACCTACAAATGTCTCAAGTTCATCCTTCTTTATGGCTGAGTAGTATTCCATTGTATAAAAAAACTCTGCAACTTTTCTAGCCATTCATCAGTTGATGGGCATTTACGTTCTTTCCAAAATTCAGTTACCACAAATGGTTCTGCTTTAAACGTGGGTGTGTATGATGTTTTTAATTCTTCTGAGAAGATACCCAAAAAGTGAACAGCTAGATCAAATTTGACCTCTAATCTAAGGTTTTTGAGGAAGCCTCACAGTGATTTCCACAGCAGTTGCACCAATCTATACTCTCATCAACAGTGGAAAAGGGTTTATTTTTCCTCCAGCAGACCTAATATGTCTCAAATTCTCTTGACACATGCAGAAGTCTCGCCTATTATTTTTTTTTTCTACTAACAGGCTAAACGCATAAGGTTTGAGATGTATAGGTTTTCTTTTTATAAGCTAAATTTCTGCTGTTTTCTTATAAAAATCTAAATTCCTCTGTCTTGTGTATTTTTTAAATTTTTTATAATTTGGCGGCCCTGAGATTGAACCAAGGGCCTTTGCACTCAGTTATAACTCTGATTGTTTGGTTTGGTTTGATTTGGTTTGGTTTTGTGAAAGAACTTTGCTAAGAAATGAAATTTCTTCTGCCCAAGTTCAAACTTACAATATTCTTGCTTTAGCCTCCTTGTTCTGGAATTATAGACATGTGTCACTATAATATGCTATAAAGCACTCCTAGACCCAGAAATGTTTGTATAGCAGTTTCACTCTATTTTTAAAAATTTCCTGTGATAATTTCTTTCACTGAGATAATATTTTCATTTTATTTCTACAAGGAAAAAAATCTATCATCATAATTATATCTTCTCCCTTACTTACCTGTTGGATTTTTGCAGTCTTACTCTTCCAAGTTTTATTTTGCTGATGTTTTTTGCAAATTCAGTAATGTCCCATAATACACACTTACTTCTTTTCTTTATTTTAAAGATAGTAAAATCCAACAAAAGAAACCAGAGCAAAGCCAATCAAAACACAGCAGCAAATTTGGAACAGAACTTCAAAGCAGGATACTAGGAAAACAACAAGAGCTATCATAGTATATCTTGTTATCTTCACAATAGTTTTCCACATAATGAACACTTTTAATGGCTACTACATAGAAATCTAAACAAGGTTTGCCTCAAAGAGCTAATTTTTTATACACTTCTCTCTTGTTACTTTCCTTCCTTCTTTTCTTCTGTTAAAAATCAACTGTGATATGCCACTTATGTGTGAAAGGTTCTTGTCATGAAATCTGGATCAAAAAATGAACATTCAAAAGTCACAATGTTTAATTCCTGTCCTATCAGTTAGGATGTCATCTATCATGAAAGCATCAAGACATGCACATAGGTGCACATATTTGTATACTACACATGTGATCACCAGGTTTCTAGAGTGTCCTGTATAACTGGTTGAGAGGGACTTGATGGACATCAAAATATTGCATACACTAAGAAGACTTGTAATGGAAGGTAGCACTCACAACGGATTTGTAGGTGAATATGAGGCAAGGATGAATGTGAAATGAATCTGATATGCTCTTTTCAAAACTTTCCCGTGAATGAAGTATTAACTGATGCTGGATGGTCTAGACTCAGCTTATTTTTTAGTCTTGAACTAATAATTTAAACTAGTTTGGTTTCATTCTCTTTTACTTTACTGAACTTAATTAAATACACCAACTCACTAATGTTCTATCCTAGGTCCTTTTCATTCTTTCACTAGGCACATTTTCTTGTAGTTCTTTCCACTTACAATAATTTGCCTGCAACTTTCATTATGCCAACTCTGATAACAGTTTTTCTAATTTTATCTCTCAATTCCAGGCCCAAAGAGTAAGCATGTCTCATTCAAATTCACTTCGTGTCTCATATTTCTTAAGAAACAGTCACTGATGGCTTTATTTGACTATACAGGGGGTAAACTATATCCTTTGTGTTTATGTGTAAAGTTCCAAAGTACTTTCAAACACAGGCCAGTGTCCATCAATCTAGATGATTTTTTGTTAGTCTCTTGCTTGTTCTTGAATGAGTCGTGTTTCTAATTTGTGTACCCCAAATACATAGAAGTGATTACATTTTGAAGTAGTCAATGATGTGGCATACTAGGACTTTAGCCGGATAAAATCTATTACACCCATGTTCTCTTTTCTTTTCTTTTCTTTTCTTTTCTTTTCTTTTCTTTTCTTTTCTTTTCTTTTTTTTCTCTCCAAGGAATTGAACACAGGGACTTCACACTGAGAAATATCTCCAGATCTTTATAACTTTCCAAATTATTATTCTGAAGAAGGTTCTCTCAGAGTTGCTAAGTGGCAAAAGCTGGGCACAAACTTGATCCTACTTCTGGCTCATGCATACTGGTCACTTATCTCTTATTTTTTAAAGGAAAAAAATTTGACTTGAAAATAATGACCAAATTTTATAGGCATAGGCATGAATACTAGTTACACTGAATATCCCCAAGTTTCCTATCTACCTCTGTTTTTCCACTTTCTACTCTTCAGGTTCCTAACCATATCACTGGAAAGGGATATTAGGATATAATATATAGTCTATCTTATTTCAAGATCTCAAATAAAAATAGTTTAATAGAATTGACACAATCACTGAAAATCGTGTAGAATATACAGTCAATAAATAAATACCTACTTAAAAGGTAAGCCAATTTCCAAAAACTAAAAGCCATCAAGGCAATTCATTAACAAAAGATAGTCTTTTCTAGAAATAAAATTGGAGAAACCATATCTCACACACAGACGCACATGCACACACACATACACACATGGATATGTTTTGAAGTATATACATGTATGTAGAAAAAAAGAAGTCAACATATGCTTAACCACACATTATAAACAAAACAAAAATTGAAATTGTTAATAAATCTAAATGAAAGATCTAAAATTGTTAGAAGAAAAATTTGGCAACTTTGTGTTGGGTATAATTTCTTAGCATGAAAAGCTTAAACTAAAAAGATGCACATCATCCAAGTCATAACATGTTTGTTCTTTCATAGACACTATTAGCAGATAAAAATTACATGACTGAGTGGGATAAAATAAATGCAAAACGTGTACATTCTAAATTGTGTAAGCATTTATAACAATTAAAAGACACAGTTCTTTAAGTTTTTCTTTAACAACTTTTAATACTTGTACAAAGTAGAAGTTGCCTATTAGTGGTACAGAAGAGATTGGTGCTTAAATTATGCTTGTCATCCAAACCTAAAGAGAACACTTTTTCTTTGTGATGAGGAGCAAGAAAAGGACACTCTCTCTCATCACTTCTTTTTAACTTAGCATTGAAAGTTCTAGCCAGACATATTAGACAACAGAAAGATGAAGACATCTTAATAAAAAAGAGAGACATAAGACTGTATTTGCATAGAAAATCTTGAATACTCCAGCAAAAATCTTTTACATAGAAAATCTTGAATACTCCAGCAAAAAACACTTGCAACTTTTAAATACATTCAGTAAGTTTGTAGACTGTAAAATCAATATAGAAAAAGCAATGTAATTTGCAATATTAATAATAAATTTGCCCAGAGAGTGAACTAGGTAAACAATCCCTTTTACAAATGCAGAGAAAAGAAAAGAAATACTTGGATGCAAATTTATCCAACAAGATAAATAACCTGTACACAAAGAATGAAAAGCACCAATGAAAGAACTAAAAAATTTAAAATAATTGGAAATTTAATGTGTTTTACTGTACTGGAAAAATAAATATTGTAACAATGTCCATACTTCCAACAGTGATCCCTATTCAGTACAATCTCTGTCAACAATTTAGGGTTATTATTATGAGAAAAGGAAAAAAATTAAAATTTGTATAGAACCACAAATTTACCACAGCAATCTTCAACAAAAGGAAAAAACTGAACACATCACATTCTCTGGTTTCAAAACATATTTTATAGAGATTGCAATGAAAATTGAATTGCTTTGGTATAAAAACCAGACAAATTGACCTATGGAACAGGATAGAAATCCAGTAATAAAGTTACACAATTATAGTTAACTGACTTTTGACTACAACACCAAGAGCATATAATGAAGAAGGTTTCAATTCTTTAATAAATGGTGATGGAAAAACCATGTAGAAGAATGAAATCAAATGCTTAATACACGTACAAAACTACTCAAAATGGATTTTGAAATTTCTGAAACTATAAAACTTTTGGAAGAAAAGATAAGAAAAATATTCCTAATGTTCTTTATAATGATTTGTTGAAAATTAACCCAAATGTACAGGCAACAACAACAACAATTAAATGATGTCAGTAAGATATTTGATTTTGCCCCCAAAATCTATTTTCTCCTAATATAAAACATCTCCACCAATAAAACTGCTTAAACAAACTTTTAGAAGTCTTCTAAGATTTCTCTTTTTCCTTCTCATTCCTCTCTCTTTCAAATCATTCAAATCATTAATTACCTACCTAAAACATAGCCCAAATATGCCTGCTTTTCTTCCATACAAAACCAGTCTTAGTTTATTGTATCTTTCTGTTTGCCCACTAAAACTGTATTCTCCCTGAAGAAATAAAACTGCATATAGACAAACATTGACTTGATCACATGAATCCTTAGTGGAAAATATTCTGAAGGTCTTTTATTGTTCTTGAAAAAAATGAATATTCTTTAATAGTTAAAAAGCCTAGTATGACCCAGCCAACAGATCTCTCCTAGGACATCTGAGACAATACATGTCTTCCTGCTCCAACATTATTCTTGTTACCTTTCTATTTTGAAAACAAATTTGATGGATTCCTATCTCAGGTTCTTTGGTTATGATCTTTTCTCTGCTATAATCATTTATTCCAAGTATTTGAAAAGAAACTTTTTTCATCTTAGACAGCAATTCAAATTTTACTTCTCTAAGGGAATTTTCCAGTCACCCTCCATCTAGGTTGTTCTGTGTCTTCAACTTCTTCAAGTAAATTACTCTCCTTGCAGTACCTGAATTTGTATTTATATATTCTCTATACACTTATGCTCCATTAATTGAGTGGAGGCTCTAGATCAGACTCATGTCTCTTGTTACTCACTGATGTGCAAAATGTGTTTTGGCATAAAATGTGCACTTAAGTAATTATAAAATTAATTATTCTGTAAGCCAACAGCTTCACAATCAGATATACACAAAAATAAATTGAGTGCAAATAGTTATATCCTTTTTATTTTTTTTAATTTTATTTAAAAGATAGTAAAATCCAACAAAACAGAACAAAGTGAATCAAAACAAAGGCAGTTATCTCAAAGATAACAAAATGCATTATGATAGCCATTATTGATTTCCTATTATTTTGTTTTGAAGCCCTGTATTGTTTTATTCTGAGTGATTTTATTCTGTTTTGATTTGTTTGATTGTATTACATCTGATGATATAGGCAACTACTTAGAAGATAACAAGAGGCATTATGGTAACCACTGTTGTTTGACTATTGTTTGAAGTTCTGTATTGCTTCCATTGTTTTGTTCACATTGGTTTTATTCTGTACTATTTTGTTTGACTTTATTATGTCTGATGGTATGGGCAGTTATTTTGAAGATAACAAGAGAAATTATGGTAGCCATTATTGATTTCTTTTTATCTTTTTTTCAAGTCATGTACCATGTTCACTGTTTTATTTGGATTGACTCTATTCTGCTGTATTTTGTTTGGTTTTATTCATGTCAAAATAAAAAAACAATTTAAAAAAAGAAAGAAAAGACAGAGGCAGTATAATTGGTACAGAACTTCAAAGCAGGATACCAGGAAAACAATAGCAACTATGGTATATCTTGTTATCTTCAGAATAGTTGTCCATTCCATCAGGTATAGCAAAATCAAACCAAAAACAAAACACAATAAAATCAATCAAAACAGAATATTTAATAAAGCAAAACAGTGAGAGCAAGATTGGGTCTCAAAGATAAGACAGAAGGGAATCCCCCATATTTGCTACACTGCATACTGTCATCCTCCCAAAAGATGCTCAGACTGCTGGCTCCAGGCCCACAAAGTCAACAAAACAATACAAGCATTTAGTTGCTTTATGTACCTTAGTTGCTATCAACCTAGTGGGTCCTCCAAAGCAGCAGTTTGCTTACCAGGGCGGTGAGGAGGGGTGGTGTTGTTGATTCTCAACCCATGTGATGGTAGGCTCATGGGAGGTGCTGAGTTTTCTCTTCCTGGAACCCATTGTACCACTTACAAGAAAGGCTGACTTGTTGTCTCCTGGTTGGATCTTCCATGACTCAGCACGGTGGGTACTCAGGAGGCACTGATTCTTCTCTTCCTGGAGTCTGCACCACTCGCACTGCTTACCAGGAAGGCTGGCTTGTTGTCTTCTGGTTGGATCTTCCCTGACCCAGCATCAAATGGTTATATCTTAAAGTGCTTATAAAAACATCTGTACACAGCTGACCCTTGTTGGATCCATGTTACAAGTCTTGCAGCCTTCTGTGATATATGAATTAGGGGCTGACCTTGAAATTCTTGTCAATTTGGATACAATGCAATTCATGATTCCTTGCATTTCCAGTCTGCTTCTGACTACAGATAAGGTCCTGGGGTTGATTTCTTTTAAATCTAAAATTCTATAAATTTAAAAACACGTAAAAAGTAATAAATCTTTATTCATACTTCTTCAGCCTAGCTGAAAGCTTTAAGGATGCCACCACAGAGAGTATTTTCCTTTCAGAAATATGTGAGGAAAAAATGTTGGAAATTCATTTCATGTATTTTGAAAGATAAAATGGGAATTAGGAGAGGGTAGTGTTCATAGTCCAATAAATGACTTAGAAAGTAAAATGGTCATATGTTTCAAGTGCATCAAATATTCCCACAAATATTTTGCTTAAAATCAGTTTCCTCGCACATCATACTCTGTGATAGTATCTCACAGTCTGTGTGCATGGCATTTCTTTCTGAATTTCTGGAAACCAGAGAAAAATGCCTGGTGGAAAATACATGAAGAAGACAAACAGAAATGAACTTGACTCTCAAGTTATAAAGGGTTGTGTCATTCTTTCCTTATAATTTATCTGAAATGTTAAGTTAGAAAGAAGTCTGTGATTAAATTAAATGAATAATTATTTTGGGAAACACTTTTCTTATGCTTTCTTATTAAAAGTGACCTATATGTATAGACATACTTGCCTTTTTTTCTGTTTTTTGAAAATGATCCCCTATGATTCCTTGGAGTTTTTTCTAGATTGGGTAATGACCAACTGTCTTTGCTCAGCTAAAAGGCATAAAGGAACTCAGCTCTGTCTGAGAGTCAGTTTCTCTGTATGATATTCAATAAAAACACCTCTAAGAAAAGACTTGTTTTACTTGTTCTTTCAGCATAATTACAAAATGACACCATTGGATGGATGCCCTGCTGTGTACAATGAATTATATGGCCACCCTTTAAAGGTCAATCCTCTGATGAGCATCACTCCATGACAGTAGGGGTCAGAAGCAGTCCACTGATTTTTTTTTCTCCTTTCTTCAAGGGTGCACAAAGTGGATCTCTGTTACAGCTGGAAAGAGTAAATTAAGGTTAGACCCCTTTGGGTCTTGGCATGGCTGAAGAGATAAGAACCTCCTATTAGGCTTATCCTAAGAGTTGACTGCCTACAAGTTCTGATAGCAGAGAAAGAACTATTCACCTCAAACTCAAAGTAGGCTTAACATCCCAGTTTATACTAATAGTTATGACTGGTAATTTTGTGTCATCTTTTTTTTATTCTTTATGAAAAAATATTTTATATTTTGTACTATATATATGTATATATATATATATAAATAGTTCTGCCATAACTTAAATATTAAAATTCCTTTTCATAACTTAGAAGCATGATAAAAATATATGACATGGTATATGTACAAATAATGATCCAAAATACAAAGTTGAAATTTACATTAAAGATTTTATTACAGTAAAAGACACATTGCCATTAATCTCCCTCAAAAAACTCCTCTTCACTTTAACTTCCAGAACTACTTCAAATGAAATAAACGGGATTAAAGAGAGGGGGACTCTTTGAGGAGGATCACTGGCAATGTATCATTTACAGTAATAAATTATTAAAAGATTTAAACACTGTATTTTTTAGCAAACTTCATGTTTAACCATGGCCATCTGTGAATTTGACAAGTTTCCATCAAAATCCAGATGTTCTGATTGGACTACAAAAACCACTATATCTCTGCAGAGAATTTGTTTATTTTCTCTTCTTTAACATCTTTCCTTCATTTAAGAAAATATGAGCCAACTTAAAACCCAGCATAAAAAATTGACAAAAACTGAAGCACTCTGGAGGCTGAGGTAGGAGGAGCATTGTGAGTTCGAGGCCAGCTTGGGCTACAACGTGAGCGCAAGGCCGGCCTAAGCTACATAGTGCAACCCTGCCTTGAAACATTAGGCCTGGGAGTTTGGCTCAGTGACTTAAGCACCTGTCTGGCAGGTGCAAGGCTGTGAGATAGATCCCTGGTGCTGAAAAAAAAAAAAACTGAAGGAAGACAACAGCCAATCAGAAAATGGGAAAAGAAATAACAAATAATTATTTTTAAACTTTTAAAAATTTTTCATCAATTTCTGACAAGTTCTTTCATACATTTACTGTGTGAAATATGATATTTTGGCATGTTAGATATCATGGTCAATCAAATTAATTAATATATTTTTCACTTCACTGACATTATTTTCAGTGAGATGCTAAAAATACATACTTTAATAATTTTTAAATATGCCATGCATTAACTGTGGTCATCAATAGATTACTATAACTTATTTCCTGGGGCCAACTGTAACTTTGGTCCTTTGATCAATATCTTCCTTATCCTTCCCTTCTATTCTCTCATTTTTAAATTTTAGTAACTATCTTTGAGATCAATTTTTAAAAATCCTATCTTTACACTGAAGTAGGCCTTGAATTTGTAAGATAAATACTTTAATTATTATGCATATTTAAATGTGTCTCTTGAAAATTATAAAACAGGCCAAGAAAATCAGTCTCAGTTTCAGAACAAAGCAACTTATAGGGAGTTCCTAAGAAATTCTGTTAAGATACCCATAAAATGGCACATTAACACATAATGGAATACTACTCTGCTTTAAAAAGGATAAACTTGTGTCATTTGCAGGAAAATGAATGTACCTTAAGTCCATAATAATAAGTGAATACACATAAGCTGAAATATCATAACTTTCTTATATGAAAAACCCAAAGTATAAATAATTTCAGAAAACAAAAGTTAGACAATAAGAAATAGGGAGATAGCTCTTTTGCAAATGAGAAAGGCATCTAGGGAACAAAAGGAGGGTGGAAAAGAAGACGGATAAGAGAATAAAAAGAATTAAGATATGCTAATTATATGTACCTATTCTCCAAGATGAATGTAAACATGTACTGCAAACATGTACTAAGAAAACAATTGGGAGAAGAAAAGATACCCAGGCTGGTAGACTCCAGAGAAATTATTCTCCAAGGGTTTCCTAGTCTTCAATGAAGCCATCTGTAATCATTATCTCTATCGTTTCTCTCATTTTCAGATCCTCATGAAGAGTAAGGATAGTTTTGCCAGCAGTTAAAAAAATGAAATTTCATATCAAATTGGGGTTCAGAAAATGTCCTACAAAAATTATAGATCTTACCTTGGATTTCATTTACTTTAAAATGAAAATTTACTCATAAAAATTCATATCATTCTGATAATTTTATATGCCTAATGAGATGTTATTAAGAATGTAATTTTGAGTTCATACACTGACATTAACTCCAGTTTCGCCGTCCTCTTCCAAAGGAGGATGTGGAAGGTAAATTTACCTGCCTCTTTCCAAATAGAAGAGCACACTGTGTTGCTGAGAATGGAGTCGAGAGGGAGATTAATTAATACAGAGTAATCATGCTCTCCAAGCACTGAGAATAACACCACTGTACACAACAGAGTCCAAGGTGACTAGCAGCAAGGAATCTCCAAATGAGTATAAACTCTCCTACAAAGTCACAAGACATTCAAATCCCTAAAGACATTAAAGGATTGTGAATGACCTCCCCACCTTCCCTGGGTGATATGTCTTTCCTCTTAGACGCCTGCCATCAGGGAGCTGGGCTTCTTGGCCATCAGGCCCATGAAGTGAGCAATGTTGGCCTTGACTTTGAATAATAATTTTAGGGAGGGAACAAAAACCAACCTACTCGGTGAAACACTAAATCAAATGATGGAGGTCTAGGGACACAACCACATTATGTCAGGAAAAAAGTTTCTCTAGCAAATTACCAGAACATTATTTCTGGGATGTGTTTTTATTGGAAAATAAGCTAAAGCAAAAAAACAAACAAACAAAAAAAAAAGAGTAGCCTTCTGCAGGACTTTTTTGCTTTCCCTGTACAGATCCTGTACATTCTTTTTTAAAATAAAACTTGATTTTTTATTAATACATATTAGCACATATTGATCATAGTCATCACAGGGAATTTGTGCCTGTACATACTTTATATTAATTCTTTTTATTTTCCCTTTCCCCTTTCCTTGCTTCAACTTTCTCCTTCCCTCCCTATTTAAACATTTTTGTTTCTATTTTTTTCCTTCCATTCTCTTTTCATTTTCCCTTCCTTGTTCCCCTTCTCATTTGAAAATTTTCTTCCTATTTCCCAATATCTATCATCCATTTTGTTTTTTATTTATGCTTTTGGTTTCTCATACAATAGAAACAATGCAATATTTAAACATATGTTTCTGATTTATTTTACTTGAAAGTATGATTTCAAAGTGCATTCATACACTTAGGTAAGTTTCATTTTTATCATTCATGACAGAGTAATTCCCCACTGTATATCAAAACTGCCATTTTCTTTATTCATTTATCTCTTCATGGGCATCTAGGCTGTTTCCAAAATTTGATTATTACAAATTGTGCTGCTATAAACATGGGTATATATGTATCACTGGGGTATGATGCTTTTAACTCTCTTGTCCATTCTTACAGATAAAGTGAAGGATGTTTGCTTGTTGTTGTTTTTGACATTGGATTTTTGGATTGTGGGAAATAGAACATCTTTTATGAAGACCATATTTAAGTATTTATTGACAATTGTTATATTTTAAAATTGTAATTTCTTAGATTCCTAGATGTTTAGGTTTGTAAAATACCTTAGATGTGATAAAAGATCTAAGCCACCAGAAGCACATATTTTTGGAAATCAGTGTCCCAGATTCCAAGGCCTTAAAAATCATGCATGAACAAAGTAGGTCTCTTGCATTGGCCCACAGGTGACATAGCAAATAATGCTCATTAGTTTCTTCCTTGTCAGTCCATGAGATTTTATATTTGATTTTAATTTTTTTGAGAATCCACTGCATTCAAGTAGCTAGGCTCTGTGGTCTGGGTGAGCTTGCAGAAATTAATGGTTTTTACACTATGTAGTGAGGTTTGTATCTTTCTTACAGAAAGTCACTGGTTACAAGTATAGAGTAAGGTTATATTTTTTATGTTTCTTAGAAATATCTTCATCATCATTCTTCATAAGGACTAACATTCACTGAAAATTTATTTGGTGTCTCTTTATTTTAATGACTTTATATTATCTCATTATAAGATTTTATAAAAATAAATTTTTGTATTCAATTCCCGGTACAAAAGAAATTAAAAAATAAATTTTTATAAAAAGAGCAAGCCCAAATAAATAACTTAAAGATAAGCCTCATGGTCTTAGAAAAACAAAGAGCACTCAAACCTGAAGATAGTAAAAAGAAGGAAATAAGAAAGATCAGAGCTGAAACGAATGAGAGTGAGGCCAAAGAATACCAAGAATTAATAAACTGAATAGTTGGTTCTTTGAAAGAATAAACAAAATATACAATCCCTTAGCCAATTTAACTAAAACAAGGAGTGAAAAGACCCTATGATTTGTTATTGTTCAGTCTGTGCTTGAGGAATCTAAGGCACAGAGACATTAAGTATCTTGTGCCAAATCAGGCTTATTAACTTGTAGGCATGAGGGTGAGCCCAGGCTGTATCACAGCACAAGCTGCTGTCCCATATCACAAGGCACAAGCAGAGAAACAGAGACAACTAGTAGAAGCTGCTGTACATCAGGAAGTAATAAAATTTTAAGTGGAGTAGAATCAAGATGATGCATGAAATTGAGATAACTAAGAGGAAGAAAGAGCCTACGCATTATAGCTAAGAAAGGGTTCTAGTCAATAAAAAGTAAGTTCAAAAACTTAACAGTAGACATTTGCAATTGGGGTAGAGAGAACAATTGCTGCACCAGCAAACAAGCCCAGTCTGGGAACCAGCGCCATGTGTGGGCCATCACTGGACTGGGAACAGCCACACCCCAGTCCCTTCTGGCGCACAGGCTGGCAAACCAAAAGTACCAAACTTCCCCTCCTGGACAAGTGACCATCTTATCTGGAGAAACACAGACTGCGATGATAGCTACCAAGGTGAAATGCAATTGGATGCCTGTGGTGCTTTCATGTTTCACTAACATTGCAGGTCTAGGACCAGTGGTCTGATCATAGGTTCAGAGGATACTGGCACATAATGTGGCATCTGGGGAGATCTCCTTTTGAGAGTTGTAGCCATTGCTGATTTCCTATAGTCTTGTTTTGAGGTCCTATATCATTTCCATTGTTTTGTTGGATTGGGTTTTATTCTCTTTTGTTTGATTATGTTAAATCTGATGGCAGGAGAAACTATTTCAAGGAGAGCAAGATATATTATGGTAGCAATTTTGAATTTACTATTGGCTTGTCTTAAAATTCTTTATTGCATTCATTGTTTTGTTTTTATTGTTTCTACTCTATTCTGTTCTGTTTGATTTTTACTATGTCTGAAGTTATCTGCATCTATTTTGAAGACACCAAAAAGCATTATAGTAACTGTTGTTGATTTCATAACGTTTTGAAGCTCCGTATCTCTTACACTGGCTTGTTTTGATTGGTTTATTCTGTTTTATCCTCCTTAATACGAAAAAACTTAACAGCCATTTATATGCTATGTAACTTTTGGTTCAACAGTTAGTTTTTATAAAAGGTTTTTAAAAACCTGTTGGTGGCATACTTATAACAGCAGAAAAAAATCATTGTCTACCACTCAATACCTAGTTGTATTTATGACAATAGTTATAATCAGCAGAAATTAATGATGAAATAGATACAACAAGTGAAAGGGTGTGAAGAGTAGGCACAAAGCAGTGGATGAAATTTTGTCTCAGGAACTTCAATGAGCCATTCAACAAGCGTGGGAGCACAGGAGGAGATTACAAGAAGTGGAACATCATAATTTACAAAATTTTCAGTGTAGGGAGTGTTCAGAATTATTACATACAAGTAGAGGTGAACTGCAGTATATTGTAACTTTTCTTCCATGGCCTAAAATGTTTAGCTTTTAAATTCAGTTTTTATTTTAATAATTAAGTACAACATACATAAATGTACACAGCTCATATGTGGGCATCATGATTAACTTTTACAATGTAACAACTACTCAAATATGAAACAACATTAAACATATCTTAGAAGACCCCACATTCTTCTGTCATCTCCTTTCTAGAGATAGTCACTACCCTGCTTTGATTAATCTTTATCATCATCAATTCATGCTCTTTTAGATCATGCTCTTTATCTCTGATTTATTTACTCAGCACTGTGCTTGTGGATTATTTTCACCATGTATGACTGTAGTGAGTAATTTTTCATTGCTTAGTGGCAATCTGCTTTATGTATACACTACAGTATTAATCCCATGGTTGATAGGTATTTGGGTCATTCATAGTTTGTGGCTAAAATGATTAATGCTTTTATCAATATTATACATTTCAGTGTATATGTTGTGCTTAAGGAAAATGCTGGGACATAAGGTATGTGGTGTTGTTTTGTCGACTTTTGACATTATGGGTACTTTCTCTTATGGTATCCTGTACATTTTCAGGTTTTGAACTGATCATATGTTACATTTAGTTTTTTAAACATACCTGTACAAATAGTTACCATTATTATTATTATTATTATTATTATTATTCTCAGTGTGCTGTTGAAGAAACTGAAGCTCAGTCAGTTTATACTATTCATTGTGTACATCCTGGAGTGACAACAAGTGATGACATTTTTGCTCATGCTTGTCTGAGAATTCTGCAAGAAAAGAGTTATCCTTTCCTTCAGAAGTCAAATTGACCTTAGTAGAGCCATAAAGAGAAAAATACCAGTAAATCTAAGTGCATAAGTATCTCACATCCTATTCAAGGGTTTTTTTTGTTTTGTTTTGTTTTGTTTTTTCTATCTTCTCCAGGTCTAATCTTGGTTAAGGTACACTAGTTTTCACTGTGGTAAAATGCACAATTTAATACTACCATCCAGAATGAGCAAACAGGTGGAAGAACTGAGAAGAGAGGAGGAGTAGAACCTGCCAACAACTACATAAGGTCTCTTGCTGCTCCCACTTAATCTGCACACTGAGAGGTAGGTCCCCACCTCAAGGATTTACCAAGACTGACAAGTCCTAACCCAAATTCATTTTACTCCTTCACTGAGCCAGGTTGACCTTTATTTTCTGCTCACACTCTCTCAAGGGACATTTTCTAATCTCCAGAAATCCTCCTGAACTCAGGTTCATAATGAAGGCAATTGTGTCTTTTTCCAGGTGATTTGATACAAGGAAAATAAAAGAAAGAGGATGGTCTGAGAGAAATATCAAACTAAATTGCCATCACACCTAGTGACTCTTTCATCAATTCTGCCATTATCATTAGCAAATAAAAGTAGTTAGTCTACATTTGAGGGCACTTTGGGTAAAATCCTATCAATTTCTGTCTTTCTGTCAATTTTATCTCCTCCCCTTCTTTCTGAGAGCCCTTCCTCATGTGGAATTAAAAGAATTTGGTAAATGTATGTCTTTCAATATTGCTCAGAGATAATCGAAAAATTGAAACAAGTCCTAAAAATAAAATTAGTAACTTTATAAAACAAATTTTAATAGCAAAAGTAATTTGGGAACGACTCTGACTCTGGCTCATAAATGTTCTATGCATTTTGATGGCCATCACAATGTGAGACTCTTTTCCATATAAATATGTATTATATTTGACTTTCAAACAAAAGTTGTGATTTTCTAACATGTAAATGGACTGTGGTATCTTTCATTATTCTCTCCCTCTTCATAATGCTAGTACAGCATTCAGTTACTACCAAGTTTCACAAAATTCTGGACATTTAGCACTTTACTTCTGACTAAATAGGTATTCACTGATGTTAATTAACTTGATAGTCTGTAATGTTTACTGAAAAATTCTTTCCCTTGGTATCATGTTTTTAAAAATACTATTAATGATTAAAAGGGGAAAAACTAGAAGGAAGCATTTTATAGAACCTAGAGTCTGACTATCATTAGTCTTTTTTTATTTTAAAGACAAAATATAAAATACAATGTCAAAGCAATATAATAAGATGATAACAATGATTAATACATTGCATACTGCCATCTTTAAATTAGTTACTCAGAGTACAAGATATCGATATTTAATTGTCCAAACAATATTAGCACAAAACTTTCTTTTCAATAAACTAAGAGAAATTAGTAGTAGAGCTATCTTAACTATTTTTTATATATAGCATATCTCACAGAATTAGAGAAAACAACCCTAAAATATATCTGGAACCAGAAGAGACCTAGATTAACGAAGGCCATTCTGGGCAACAAAAGCAAGACAGGGGAAATCACAATCTCTGACTTGAAATCATACTATAAAGCTACTGTGATGGAAGCAGTGTGGTGTTGGTGGGGAGGCAGACCCAAGGTTCAGCGGAGAAGACTAGAAAATGCAGAAACAACTTCAGATATACTAAGTTGCCATATTTTGACAAGGGTGCTGGGCATGTTCACTGAAAGAAGGATAGCCTCTTTGATAAGTGGTGCTGGAGGAACTGGCTCTGCACATGCACAGGATTGGTACTGGACCCATGTCTTCCACCATGTACTAAACTGGACTCAAAATGGATCAGGGGTCTAGATACTAAGGTGGAAACATTAAATCTGCTGGAAGATAGAATAGGTAAAACTCTTAAAGACATTGGTGTGCGTGGGGATTTTATGTAAGGCCTCAATCTATCCCACAGGAACTATCCCAAGGTATCGACAACTGAGATCTCATGATTAGTCTTTTGTCTGTATTTTTATGCTTCTTGGTTGACTCGTTGGGTTCCCCCTGCTCCTCATTTGTTTCCAATGTTTGTGTGTGGAGTTGTGCAACAACTTGTCTAGATACTTGCACAATTCTTTCCACCTTATTTTAATGTTACTTGGCAGCTAATCTAATCCTCATTTCATCTGGATTTATTAGACTATATATGCTTATATACTTTCCCTGTACACAATCTTACTAATACTCAGGTCAATTTCAATTGAGCAAATTCAGTCGACATATGCTTTTAACTAACAAATTCTAAATTGTTTCTCTGATGCTCTAGCTTTTGAGTCAGCAAGTTCTACTATCAGGATGGACCAGTAGTTGACAATATTTTCATAGTACCATGTTAAGGTGTGGCACCGCTGATAGATATGGTTCACCACTTGGTAAGGAATTGCTACATATGCTTTCTTTTAAAATTCGTATTTTCCAAAAATATCTAAATTTTTGACTTTCTGGGATATTTGCATATTTTTTTGCTAAGACTTGTTTACAAGATCATAATGCCTGAAACAGTAACAATCACCCAAAGTCTATCTTTTTTTTTTTTAGAACTTTTCCTGGCATATTTACTTTGTTATAGTCCTAACATTCTCAAGAGAGGTAAATACTGCTTTTTTCAGTATGCCAAATAAAATTTTAGCATTGTCAACTGGGAGGTATGTGTGTTTCCAACCAAATAAGCCCCAGGACCAAAAGAAGCAATTTATTCCAGATCAACTAAGCAACTGATTAAACGTTATTGGGTGTGTCCATGTTTCCTATCTCCCTTCTAACAGAACTGATGAAGAGCTGAACAAGCCGCCCAGGTCTGGGAGGTCACTGTACATGCCATGAGCATTGGCTAAGAAATCTATCCTCTAAAAATTTCATTAGTGAGGCTGCTATTTTAGATCATCTAAATCCTGGTACATTATGTCCACTCATGACAATCCGGACTGTGAAATAGTGCTAGTCCTGGGGAGACCAACATTGCAGATTTGGGGCCAGTGTTAATGGTGGAGGCTGGGAACAAGGGCTCAAGAGACAAGGTGGCTCACTATCTTCTCCAGTTGTGTCTCTTACTAGCAGATCTATAGGACAAGAGGGTCAACTAAAGCCAAAGGAGACACCAGGGCAGAGCAAGAATGTGGCCAGCAAAACGTGAAAGAAAATTGCATGAATTGGTGGTAACTTTATAAAGGAGAATTTTGTGGAGTAGAGACTGGGCAAGTGACAGGAGAGAGAAGAGACATTCATGAGCAAGGCTAAAAAAGAAATAACTTAGAGTAATATGTAGCAAAATTCCAGCCATAAGCCAAAGCTCCCATTTAAATCTTTTTTTTTTTTTGATTGTTGATTAAGGAATAGCAGCAAAGGCTGCTTCCCACATGTGACTTGTCCCACCATCTTTCATGGAATCCAAAGGATATGTGTGTTTCCGCCAGATCTGAACTAAATGTATTTTTTTTTTTTGTCTTAAGTGCCCTGCTTTCCCTGTTCCCTCCTGAGAGATGCAGAAATAATTTGACTACACTATTGCAGTGAAAATAAATGTTCTTTATTAGGCAGAAGCCAGATGCTCAAGGAACTCCATAATTTCCCCTGTATTTAGTAGTTGTTCTCAGGGTACAGAGAGACCTCCTGCAAGAAGTAGATAGCAGAAAAGAATGTTCAGTGGTACATGTAAGCCAGGGCACTAGCCACAGCAGACGCATACTTCTGGACGGCAGACTGCACGAAAGGGGTGAGATCCCCGCCATTTTGATGGGCCAGAGCAATCACAATCATGTTACCCAGGAGCTGTGAGGAAGAAATGAGAGATATGAACACATCTCATTAAAGACAGAATATTTCAAGCTCATCTCAATCTGTGCTTCACATGAGAGTTGCTCGTAAAGGTTGCCTTTGCCTGTAACCAAAACCTGATAAAAACGATAGCTGAATAGCTGGTGCCACTGATAAGATAGCCAGAACTTATAGGCAGAACTATTTGCCCCTTACGCCTTAAGCCAGAAATTATATAGTCATGGTTATTGTTCAAACCCATATGAAGAAACGTGGTACATTTTATCCTCTTTGTCTAGAAAGAAAGAGACTAGAGAAAGGATTTGAAAGAAGACAAATAAAAACAGAAATAGAATAAAAAATTGTTTACAATAAAAATGTAAAATAAAAAGTGTAATAAAAAGTGAGAAGAAATTTTCGAAAAGAAAAAGAGAAAAACAAGGAGAAAAGGAGAGGAAAAAATAGATTGAGCAGATAATAAAGTGTACTAAATGCTCTTCAGAGGTCTACAGGGATACAAACAGATATCCCATTCTCATTCCTAACTAGTCCCTAACCCTAACACCCTGTTCTCATGGTAAGAACTTGGCTGTAGAAGGAATGAGGAAGGATATCATTGAGGTGCATCCCACACACTCACCCGGAGGGCATCCCACACACTCACCCGGAAGTTCTCAGGATCCACATGGAGTTTGTCACAGTGCAGCTCACTCAGCTTAGCAAAGGTGCCCTTGAGGTCTTCCAGGTGTTTCAGGCCTTCACTGAAGGAGGCCAACACCTTCGCACCATGAGCCTTCACATGAGAGTTGCTCATAATAGCATCAGGAGAGGACAGGTCCCCAAATTTTTCGAAGAACCTCTGGGTCCATGGATAGACAACCAGCAGCCTAAGGAGTGAAAACAGACCAGGAAACCTCTCTATGTCCAAATGCCCAGCTTCCATTGGCCTCCCAACACATGTTATAACCTGATACCAACCTGCCCAGGGCCTCGGCACCAATTTCTTCCACTTTCACCTTTGACCACAGAGTGGAGATGGCACCCTTCTCCTCACCAGTCAGGTGCACCATAGTGTCTGTTTCTGGGTTGCTAGTGAACACAACTGTGTCAGAAGCAAGTGTAAGCTGCAGCTGGTCTTGCTCTGCCTTTTATGCCCAACCCTGGCTCCTGCCCTCCCTGCTGCTATGAACAGATTGGCTAAGGCCAGGGTGTGGCTCTGTAGGGTGAGGTCTGACTGATGACAGCTGTACCTGTTCTTGGTAGTCCTGGCAACAGCTTAGGCCTCTGACTTCAGACACTCAGCCCGCTCTCTAGGTATCTTCTGGTCCCATCTCAGAAGTGTGAATTGCCCGTTTTGGGAAACCTTCTGCATCTTTTGAAGTAACCATTTAGTAGGTAGATTAGACATTACTTCCTCAATTTTTACTATACAAATGAAGGAGAATTGAGGCACAGAAATTGGAAGGGATTTGCCTGTTGTGCTCCTTCCTGTATAAGAGAGCATGGATGGATCTCCTGTGTCTCCAGAACATGCAAAATAATCACAAGGACAAAATGGATTAAGCTTCTCTCATGGTTCTAGCTATGCCTTCCTTCCCTTCATTTGGATTCAACCCTCCTGGTAAGAAAATAAATACTCATCCATTCATTTATCAGAACTTTTGTGTGTTCAATTATTTCTTTAGTTTGGTCAGCAAAACAAATAAATGATGTTTTAAAAATGGAGGAAATCAGAATCAAAGCAGAATACGCAAATATTTTGCCATAATAGTAACTTTCTTCCTTCTTTTTTAAGTCCTACCAACTATAAAACTCTCATTTTTTTCTTATTTATATATTGATAAAGTGACAATGAGGCTGTTTCTGATCTCAATAAAAAAATATTATATGGTAGGAAGAGGAGCCACAAATGATACTTAAACTATGCTAACAGATTATTTTTCTTTTACATGTAAGCCAATAGCAAAGATATTGAACAATTCAAGAAAGGAGGTAGAATAATTTGATTCATGCTTTGAAGAAGTTAATCTCATTTCTCATCTTAAGTGGATTTTAGAGGTAGAGAAAGTACAGACAAAGATCAGGGAACTGATTGCAGTAGGGAGAAAAGTACCGATGCCACCTCTGTGAGTAAGCTTAGTAGTCACTGAAAAAGAAAATATAAGATGAGGGTCAAGTTTCCAAGAATAATGTTAGAATAAGATCAGAAGTTCAGCCTTAGACATAATGTATTTGATGCAGCCATAGGCATTTCTATAGGAAATACTTGGTTATATGAGTTTGAAGCCCAAAAAGAACACATACAGTCAGATCAAGAACACAGAATAGAACAAGGCATAGAACAAGAAATATCACAGTTTGTTATATAAACCTCCACCATTTGCTCAGAAATGATAGAAAATGCACTCATCAACATCTCTTTGAAGTCTTGCAATATATTATGAGGTAGAATCATTAACACATTTTATAAAAAAGGAAATTTGTTCTGAAAAAATTAGGCAACTTCTGAAGGCTGCAGATATATTATTTGATCTTTGTTAACTCTAAAAATTCTACTTTGCACTTGAATTCTCTTCAACCTCACATGATTTTACACAAGGGCAAAACATGATCACATCCTTATTACACACGGATTGCACTGACAGCATGTGTATAGTGTGAAGATGCCTTACAGTGGAAAGAAGACTTTCTACTTGTGTCCAGTAAACAAGGAGGACCTGACGCTTGCCAATAATAAAGGAAAGAAAAAGACAGGAAGATTTAGCAAAACTTGATTATTGATTATTGGCAAGGAAACAGAAGCCAAGAAGATTTTAAATTTCTGATGCAGGTGAAAAGGCAAGTGGGTATACATTTGGCTAAAGTGGAAAGTACTAGAAGAGAACTGTTCCAGCAAAAACAAAATAAAATAAAATAAAATAAAATACCCTTGTTGAGTCTGGGGAACCTGAAAGGCACCTATGTAAAACAGTTTAGTATATACTTTAATGTTGAATTTGACACTAAAAGGTCAAACCTGGAGATCAAACTTAGGAATTATAATATTCAAAAATTATATTTAAGATTTTAGATATAATTGATATCCTATGAGACATTGTGAAAAATCAAAAATGATGTAGATCAAGGAAGAAATTTGGGGAAATGCCAACATTTGATGGGAAATCACAAGTTGTAAAGTGAAACACAGTCTGTGGAGCATCAAGTTGTTATAAAACTCAATATTGATTTTAACTTGCTTAATGTCAGATTTGGTAAGGGTGTATTTCAAAGTACCATTGGTTTCAGCATAGCTAGGAGATAAAGTTCTGAATTTTGACAATGAAAATCTTTAGTACATTGTACCACTTAATTTTGTAGAGTTAATATAACATTAACTAACAAAAAAAGGAAAAAGGAAAAATGCAAAGGACAGAGTTAAAAAGGAAAATATATGTAAGAAATATGGGTCATATGGTAAAAAATAAATAGTAAAGACTTGAGTTATCCAAACTTGATTTTAAATCCTGCTAACAAATGATCAGCTGACTTTCCTAAACACATTCTTTAAGTTTGTGAACTTTAGTAAATACACAGGAAGCTCAATAGTTAGTCCCAGTTTATTTATTACTTACTTGTTGTATGACTGGATGAATTGATTAAATTGGACTTAATTCAGACTAATCAGATATTGACTATTGAGGTAATATATTCATTTAAGTAGTCCAATGCATAGTGGACCCACTCTAAGTATCAGTAGATGGCATTATTTTTATGTGTGATTTTTAAATGCCACTCCTCTCCAGGAATCTAATCTCAGTCCACTTCTATAGCAGTTTGTATTTCCATATTATCTTATCAAGATATTAATCATTGTAATTATCATTCCAAATCATAATTATTCATTTACTATATATATCTTAGATCCCTGTTTCCTGCCATTTACCTTTCTGCTCTTTAACTTTTTAACTTAAATCCATCATCTGATTTTCTCTGTATTTAAGGAATTGCCATTTCCCAGGTTCACTCACCATGTGGGCTCCATACACATGTTCTTCAATAGTGAAAAATGACGAAAGAAAGACATGTGCACAGTTAGGTCCTTCTCTTCCTTTGGTTTCTGCAGCAGACGTTTCTTTCATGACTGATATCATGATGCCTTCATTAGACAATTCCACTGTCTCCAGGAGTCTTCACCATCTTGTCCACTCAGTAGACCTGCGATCTGTGTTTTAGTACACACATTTTCTCCCTCTATCCTTTTTAGGCCTATAAATGAAAGAAAACTTCTACTCAACTCTGGGTTGCCATGCTATCTCCTCTTGAATCTCTTGGGTGTTCCAACACATATGTAACTAGCTAGTTGTATTTAATTAACTGAGAACACCCATAACTGATAAAACTATTGAGCTGATTTCTGATGCTGCACCTTATTAGTGTTTGAATTGCTGATATTAAAAAATACTAGCACATATCATCACTCCAATATATTTGCTCAATGAAATGCTGCAGAAAAGAAGATTAAGGAGAAAAGTTAGCAACTGCACAGAAACAGAGGAAGGGACCACACGACCAGATGACCTATGAATATTGACATATTTCGTAGTCCTTTTAGAACCAAAATCGTCTCTTTTAGCCCTCAACCATGCACTTCTCTAAGTAATGAAATGATCGTAATGTAGAAAAGAGGGGTCTGGTGTTGTCATACTTTATTCATTCATTTCCAAATATGTACACAATATAATCTTTGTACTTAATACTCTGGTATTTTTTTTTTATTTTGTAGTGCTAGAGATTGAACCTAGGGTTTTTCTACTGAGCTACATCCCCATCAATTCCATTTATTTATCTATTATCTCTCTATTTATCTATCTATCTACCCATCCTTGTACTTATTGAGACAGAGTTCTGCTATGCCATTATTATTGCCCAGGCTAAGTTGAAAGAGAGAGACTGGTTATGCATCAGGTAGTGTGATGAAGGCTTTAAAACCATTAATTCATTTCACAAAAATGCTTTCAAGAAAATAAATATATGCATTTATGAGGCTTCAAGAAATGTTCAGATAGTATACCTAACAAGTGAGTAGAGATGAAAACCAAGGCATTCAGTTTGTAAGACTTAAGGATAATTTCCTATTAAAAATATTGAGAGCACTAAAGAAAGGTTCATGCCACCCTCTGTGCATTATACCTGGAAAAATATATATCTTATGTAGAATAGAAGTGAACTATAGTTATCAAACGAGCTCTGAGTTTATATAAATAGAAACATATATTAAGAACATTATCTGAGTCCTAACATGCTCCCAACCACTTTCAGCAATCCTCTTACATTTCTAGAGAAAATTTCCATACCCTCTGCTTCTCTAAATATATTATCTTGCAGAATATCATGAAAGTCTCTTTTCCTTCCTTCTTGACTCCTAGTTTCTAATGTTCCCATGTTCAATGGAGTACCTCCTTTCACCTGAATCAACATAAATGATAAGGCCAAAGCAGGACACAATGATATTCCTCAGAGAGCATAACATTTGAGTTTTCATTCCCTTCCTATAATATTGGAATTGAATTTGGAGGCAGAGAATTTTCCCCCACTATAGCTTTAGAACATAGACTCTGGAACACACAAGCCCCTCCAGAAAGCATCAATTAATGGACAGGAAACTCAGTGGTACTTGTAAGCCAAAGCATTCAACATGGAGTTTTCAGCTTCTGCCGGGGAGTCTTGCTCTGTGGGGTAAAGTCTTTGGTGAGAGGTTGTCAACACAATCAGTATCACATCACCTTGAAGCTGGTGAGGGGCTGGAGACAGAAAGAAAATGATACTTAGTGAGCAAAATATCTCGACCCAGCCTTGCCATAAATAGATACAACAATTTCTTCCTTGACCATAGTTTAAGCAAGTTTAAGGGCCATGCTCCCACAAAAAAAAAAAAAATATTACTATCTTGAAATAGATTTAATTCCAGCCCCATCCATCATTGCACCATCATTTCCATGCCAGCTCACTACTGTTCATTATCAAAGAGCCAGGTTTCCAAAATCATTGAAGACTCGCTAGGTACAGGAGCAGACTGTAGAGTACTGAGAGAATATGGGACAGTCATGGTCACAGAGCAGGTGAAACTCGGATTATGTAAGAAACCTGATAGATACTTCTTTCAAGAACACTTTGTACTTTCTTCCACCTCCCCTGATATCTATGGCCAACCTGACCAGGACCTCACTTCTGGCATCCATGTTTACCTGGGTCCACGAGCCAGCATTCACAGCTCTCTCCTTGCAATAGAATACACTGAGTTGTTTAGTCTTGGAGTTCGCTGGTGATCATAGATGGGCCACAGCAGGTCTGTGCAGATGCCTCTCTGTGTGGCCTTTAATTCTTTACCATTGGCTTTTAGGATAAAATAAATTGAGGATACAGTCAAGACTTGGTTGTGACACTAGGGTGGAGCTTACACAAGGGGCGTTTTGTGAGATGGACATTCATATCTCTGAAAGTGTTAGGTGACCCCATCAGGGAGGTTCTGTTGTCCTTACCCCTTCATTCTACTATGGTGTTCATTTCCCTACCATAACTGTCCTTAAAATGACCTGTAGTTGACCCTGAAGTATGGATTAGACTTAACAGAGATAACAATCATAAATGTGTTGTGGGTTTAATCCAATGCTGTAGCAAGGTGTCATTCTATTCTTCTCCTACGGCACAGATGGGAGAAGCCTGTTCTTTGGTTGTCAATTTAGCTGTCCTTTGGTTGTCGATTTTCCTAAAGTTTAGAGGGGCCCATGATTCTATAACTCCCTTAAATGGAAAAAAATCTAAATCTAGTATAAATTTGGAAACATAATAGGGAAGAACAGGGTAATTTAGGTAAGAAGTGAACATTACTTTTTTATTTGTGAGTTTTATTAATATATATAGCACCTGAGCAAAATCTGTCCACTTTCATTACATGGCACATCTCTATTGCCAAAGCCATATAGCTACCCATTCATGTCAGAGAATAGTTAATTGGGTGTTAGGGGAGATGAGTGTTTATGTTTTCAATGAAGAGAATAATTCAAGGTTCTATGGCAAAACCCAGAGATTAAGTGATTTATGTCTAATCTATACTAGATCTATACTCTTTCCTTTATAGGATTTAACTTTTCTTCATGTTTAATCAGACCAAGGGAGTCATCAATGATATTACTCCACACCTACTACTGCTGTGACCTGAGGTACTTTGCTCTTATTTATTCGAAACAAGAAATTACAGTAATATACAGTGCATATTTCTAATCATAAAATGAATAGCTCATGTTATTTTCTTTCAGAGCCTATTGATCCCACATTGAGAACTCCAGGAAGCTGATTTTGTTTTTTCCCCATGCAATAAATTCTAACAAAACTAGAGTTTAGTGAATAAACTTTGGGTATATTTACGGGAATTCTGTACTCCAATATTTAAGCCCAGCATATTAGACCTGAATTTCTTCTATTAAAAAAAAGATAATTTTTATATACTTGATACAATGGGAGATATTTATTCATTCATAATTGAAAACAAATGGGAAATATCAATGACAAGCGTTAAAGTACCAAGAACTGGTTGATCATTAAGAAGGACTGGTCTGAAAGTTCTGCTTAGAGTGCCTGTCTTTAATAACCCTAATGCGCATGTCCAACAGTGTATGCATTCATCACCATCCCTCCCTCCTGACTAGGGTCATTTAAAATCTGCATGTCAGAGAATAGCCTCTCCCTCTTTGCAGCAGCCAGACCATGATTCCTGCAGCTACTTCTAACTCTGGCTTTTCTGTTACCATTTTTAAGTAATCACCATCCAAGACATTTTTTTATCCTCATTCCTGACTGTTCCTGACTATCCCTTCTTAATCCTGACTGTCCCACATGTTCAATTTATTTCCTTGTTCACTATTTCTATTGACATCTGGATCTTTATCATATCAATACTAGATCATGATCGCAATTATCTAATAGTCTCCCAAACATTCATTCATATATATTCAAAGACACTCAAGAACTGAGTGAGCCCCTTCATGTCATATGTTGCTTTAAAACCTGGGAATGGTTAGTGAACAAGATAGACAGCTGATACGGCTTCATCTAATTGGAGAGTCTAACAGAGATGATTAAAAAGTAAATAAAGTTTAGACAGGAAAAAAATGCAAACAATGATAGAGTAGCAAGTGATTACAGAAAAGTAATATAGTATGGGTATAGTAAGGGAAGTCACTTTGGAAGTGACCAAAAGACAAGATGGATCCAGTCACAAGTACTTGGGAGAAATAAATTCATGAAAGCAGAAAGGGAAAATACAGAACTCTGAGAGATGGGAAAGAAAAGATGGAAGAAAAGCTCAAACATTAAAACTTTGGCATTTCCTCATAGACAAAGACATTATGAGGCCAAAGAAAATACATGAAGGGAAGGAAAAGAATCAGAATTAGAAAGATGGGCTAGGACTTACTTCTCATGTACTGTTGGTAAGAGTTGAGTGGGGATTTATTTCCAAAGCATTTAAACCATAGAAATTTGTACACCTAACATCAACATGATCTCTAATCTCTTGGCACATACAAAGAAGCTAATCTAAATTCCCGGGCGGTCGCCTTCCACCTTTTCTTGTAAATGTGGATTAATTTATCATAAGGACTCTGGTGAATCTGTCCTCCCAGTTAATCTGTACAAATTCTCTCCACTCCCTTTCAACCTCACAGGGCTAGCCTGTAGCTCAGAGATGGCATGCTGATGCTGGCTTCTAAACTTCTGTTAATTTATTTCCTTATAGATACCCCCATGTCTCCCAGAAGTTTATGATGCTATCTCTTCCTTGACACATTGCCACCACTCCACACATTTGGACACTGTATTTTCTGACGTCATGGTATCAGTTTAAACTTAAGGCACACACTGATCCTTAATATGTAAAGTTCCTAGATAAGAAGAAGACCATTTCTCTGGAGATGACTTGAAGAAGACCTATCTTCTGTTCTGACCACCAAAGCCTCCAGTACTCTATCTAGCCTCACAAAGGTTGTGAAAATCTAGTTGCCCCAAGAAATTCTCCTGCACTGAATAGAACTGTCACAAACCCTGTCTGGACTTTTAACTCCCTAGGCGTGGAATGTATTTCCTCTACTGAGCCCTGCCTCCAACCACCCTGAGTTCTTCTCTGAAGTCCTCATCTTGTCTTCTAAATATGCTGAGACTCTTTGTCCTACAGAGCCCTTCCTCATAGCAGAACTCTCTTGCACCTTTCATTTACCATGGAAAAATTCCTAAGTGCATGCTGCATATTGCCTTATTTTATTTTTAATCAAATTTCGCATTTTGTACAACAAACAGGAAACATCCATTCATCAAACACACACACACACACACACACACACACACACACACCTGCACGTGCACACATTACACACAACCCTGGACACAAAATCTTCTGAGTTTATGTATTTAAAAGTACATGGAAAAAGAACTGAAGACAATCACATATGATTTCATAGCAGAATGTTTTTATTATATTCACTATTATTTGAGGAATAAAGCTTGCCCCTTAAAGCTCTTCACTTTGGGAACAGGACTCAGTGATATTTGTAGGCCAAGGCATTGGCTACTCCAGCCATCAGCTTCTGCCAGGCTGTCTGTACTTTGGGAGTGAATTGCTCACCAAAATGTTTCGCTAGGACAATCAACAGCACATTTCCCAAGAGCTGTCAAGTGGAAAGAGACAATAGACATAAACACATAGTGAACAAAGAGCTCCAGGCCGATCTCCAGACATCTGAACATTCAGCTCTCACTCAGAATCAACTTCCCTCAAAGTCTGAAATGCTGCTGAATCATTAAACACAGATTCTTTGTTAGCCTTACAATATTAATCATGATTTAAATCTTTAAATTTAGCTATTCATAACATGACTTAAATTGTTAAATCTTCTTACTACCAAAATCCCTCTGCTTTTGTGGGAGCTCAGCAAAATAAAACTTTCACAGTTATCTTTCCAAACACACTACAAGCCAAATGTTCCAGTTGGTTGTCTATTTTAAAGACACGTTGCCCCTGTCCTGAAATTGTAGGATACAAATTTGTCATGAGAGATATTTTATACAAGCATTTGGCCAAAATAAGAATAATCTCAGAAATGTTTGACCATTTAGTTTCCATTTTACTGTGCCAACATTTGCCTGTTTCAGTAGACCTTCTCCATGACCATTTGTTTTCTGCTTCCAGCAGAATTTTAAATGAAAAATATGGAAAAAGCAGTTATTTCTACATAAACTTTGCCTGTGGAAGAGTTTTCTACAGAAACTGCATAGTTTAGTTAAATAAAACCCATTTTCCTCATATCTGCACGTCTCCTTTCAAAACCAGTATAGAGAAGTGCCTATCCACTTCCAGAAGCGTCCTTTAAACCCAAGTACATTACTCAGCTCAGTTGATCCTCTGGAGTTGCTTTACTCCTTACTTCAATATTTCTGGATATCTCACACCCCACAGGTGGCTCCACTTATACTCAAATTACTGTTTCATTATCTAAGTTTCTCCATCTTGTGCTCCTCCTGGACTCACCTTGAAGTTTTCAGGGTCCACATGCAGCTTGTCACAATGCAGTTCACTCAGCGGGGCAAAGGTGCTCTTGAGAACATCTAAGTTCTTCAGAGCTTCTCCCAAGAAAGTCAGCACTTTGCTACCATGGACCTTGACCTTGGGGTTGCCCATGATGGCCAAGGCAGAGGACAGATTTCCAAAGTTCTCAAAGAACCTCTGGGTCCAGGGGTAGACCACAAGGAGCCTGTGAGATGGAGCAATAATAATTGGACAGACAGAATTTGCCACTGATCCACAGAACAGGCCTGGATTTCTCCCAGCTACAGTTTCCTTCTTTCCCTCCCTCATCCTGGTTTCCAGAACCTACCTTCCCAGAGTTTCTCCTCCAGCCACTTCCACATTCACCTTTTTCCATACTCTTGTGATAGCTGCCTTTTCCTCAGCTGTGAAATGAACCATGATGTTTGGTCTCGGAGCTTGTTGACGGTCTTAGCTGTTTCAGAAACAAGTCTGTGCCACCACTAGAAGGCAAGTCCTTTTATTCTTCATCCTTGACCCTCTCCTCACTGGACACTCTGAGGCTGTTGGTCAAGGCTAGGCTGGTCAGTCCAGGGGTGGAGTTGGGGTACGGCAGGGTTTATTCAGATATTCACATTAAGATAGTGTCCAGGAGGCTCCCTCAAAAGGAAGCTGCCTTTTAAAGTTTCATAGCCTTTTTCCAGTATAGCTTTAGGTCACTTATCTCAATTTGCTTTTATTCATTTTTCATTTTAGCCAGCTTCCTTCTTCTCTCATCAGAGGACACTCCCCTATTCCACCCTGTTACAGTTTATACATTGTGTCAACTTGAGAAGTCTAGTAGCTTAATTAAGTAACTCAGCAGCTCTACATCCTGGGGTGTAAAGCACAGGTACCTGGTCATTGTTACAATTTGAGAAGGCCAGAAGTTTAACTGAAAGACTTGGGAGGGAGCCAGGGGTCTTACTTTGTAAACATCCTCATTTTGTCCAAAGGAAGGCAAGGATG
>RJWM01019136.1:0-39645 GCA_004363535.1 Dasyprocta punctata | reverse complement strand
AAAAGAAAAAGAAAAAAGAAAAGTTTGTTATAAATTTTCTACCACTCAACACTATCTTCTTAAGTACAAATATTAACAGAGATAATGCTCCTTTATCCCCCTAGCCTTATGGAGGGATAAGGTCCTAACTTTGGTGGGTGCTTTGCTATAACTTGCCTGACTGTTTCCTGTATTAAAGATACAGAAATGTGTTTCTTCTCTAGGGCAGTGACAAAGATTAAAGCCAGATGTCTTCATCACATTAACCAACTCTTTTCTCAAATGGTAACTTTCCATTTCTCTGACTTTCCTCAAGGTCCTGTCATTACCCCTTTCTTTTTTTCTTCATCGCTCCTTTAAAATTACCCTTTACTACTACACACATGAAAGTTGAAGAGACAGATACTCATATGAAGAAGATTATCACTTGATCTCTCTCTGTGACCTTGTATAAAAATTAAAGTGGGTCAAAATCTACATGTAAACCCTTAAACTATAAAACTACTAGAAAAAACGGGAAGCATTTCATGACATTGGTGCAATGATTTTTCTGAGTAGGACCCTAAAAACAGGAAACAAAAGCAAAAATTGACAAATGATATTACTTTCAGCTAAAAAGCATCTACACATAAATGGAAACAGCAGAATGGAGAAAATATTTGCTATTTATCCAATAGGGAGTTAATATCCAAAATATATAAAGAACTAAAAAAAACTTAAAAATAAAAAACAAGTATTCCAATTAAGCAACAGGAAATTGATCTGAATAGATACTTCTCAAAAGAAGAAATACAAATGGCCAATAAATATATAATGATCAATATCATTATCTACCAGGGAATTGCAAATCAAAACTGAAGAGAGATATCATTTCCTTCCAGTTAGAGTATTAGCTAAGGAACAAAAAAATAACAAATTTTGTTGAGGATGTGGAGAAAAAAAGAACTCCCATAACTGGTGAGAATATAAATTAGTGCAGGCATTAGGAAGGATGATTTTTTTTCCTCAAAAAATTTAAATCTACCATATGCTCCAGTACCCTTCTTCTGGATAAACACAGAAAGGAAATAAAATCAGCATACCAAGAGATACCTGCATGCCTAGGTGTATTGTAGCACTCCTCACAACAGGTGAGATAAAGCGTCAGCTTAGGCATGCATTGAGAGATGAGTGAACAAAGAAAATATGTTATATACATATATCTCCAAGAAAGAATTATTCATCCAAAAAGAATAACAAAAATTCTGTCATTTGCAGCAAAATAAATGGAACTGGAGGGTGTTATGTCAAGTGAAACAAGCCAGACACAAAAAACCCATTATCACACGTCTCTCATACGTAGAAACTAAAAATAAGAGAACATGGAAGTAGAACAGTGCTTACCAGGGACTGGGAAGGGTACCAGGGTGGGGTGAGGAGTAAGAATGGAAGAAGAGTATTGGATATGATCAATGTATGCTGAGTACATGTGTGGAAATAGAACATTGAATCCCATGAATATATATAATTAATATGAGTTAGTTAAAACATAAAAGAGTCAAACATATTGAATACATGTCACGATGGGTTCTCAACTATAATGTAGTAATTGTGGATTAATGTTTGTCCTCACCACCTTAACTAGTGCCTGACTTTGACTTTGAAAGTGGCAAATGTTACATCTGGTGATTCCCCAAAGGAAGTCAAATGTGTAAGCCCAAAGTCAATGGAGGCAAGGAAACAGGGCAGGGGCAGAAAATAAGCAAGCAGATAAACCAGTGATGAGGCACAAGGCTTTGGAATAAAACAAGCATCAAAGATTCCAAAAGAGATGGGCTTCCTATTAATTAGAGTTGTGACAAAGCAGATATAAATAGAAAAAGTTGTACTCTTAATAATAGAAGCATTAACATAAAATTTCCTCAATGAGATTAAACCCATAAATTTAAAAATGTATGAACTTTAAGATCAGAAATATGCTATTAATTTTCATTCTTAACTGATACGTAATGTTCCAGTGTTCTTTAAATAGGAGCCAATTAGTTTTACTGCCTTATTGTCAAACATGTGTATTTGATAGTGAAAAATTGGAAAAGTCACAAAAAACTCTGGCAAATCAGAAGACTAAATGCATCTAAGATGTCCTGAAAAATCAGTTAATATCATGCCAGGAGATTTTATTTTCACTTTATTTAACAAAAAAAAATCAAGAAACACTTTGTGACTTCCTCTTGATCTATATTATCAGGTCTTTTACAGTTTTTTGTTTGTTTGTCTATTTGTTTGTTTGAGGACATGCTGGAAAAGATAGCTCCAACTATTTAAGACACTGTGTTATCTAGTAAAATTTTTCAGGCTTTTAAATTTCAGGCCCAGTAGGCTCCAGCAAAGAGTACAGAATGTACTGCTTGGATGATGTTCACAGCCCATTGTCAGGAACCAGACTCCAAAAATTAAATTCCAGGCCAGTGTGTGTTCTCTTAGGCTTTGTGATATTTGACTTGAAGGGACAATAACTTGGCAAAACAGTGCCAAATTTGAAGTTCAGCTTCATTTAAATTCAGTGTGCTTAATATTTTCATGTATTAATGGGGAAAGGAGGCAATTACTAGGCAATTATAGTGATGATAGGTAATTAATGGGAGTTAACCTGGTGAAAGATTCTAAATTACTTTGTTTACCACATTAAATGATCATCTATTTTGAGGATAGGAGAAACAAAGAAAAAGGAAGAGAAAGGAAAACAATAATGTCCTTGTCTGTGGTAAATTTTTTGAGTAGTGAAAAGGTCCAAAAGTTGATATTAAACATTTATGCACTTGATGTTAGCCAGGATATGCCTTTTTCACAATGATGTTATGGTGACGGGAGAACCGAGAAAGGAAGAGGATGAAGCTTGCCCTTTAGGAAGAAGGATTTGATTTCAAAATTATTTGAACAAATTGGAGACTTGTGCCAGTTTGGGCACTCTTAAAATATCATTTGCAAAAGCAAATTTAGAAAAATAAATGGCACTTGTACTACATCAGGCAGATAGCCTTATGTAAACCTAACTAAAATATACATGGTTAAGGTAAATCAGAGAGAAAATCAAAAGATCTAAGCAATTAGGCCTGATTTAAAACAAAATTAATGGAAACAATACTAATGTTAACAAAATCACAGGTAATATCAGAATTAAAATCATAGATGGTCTCTGGACAGTAAATCTTAAGATGGCCTACGTCACCCTGAAGAAAAGTAAGTGACTTAAATGAGAATGAGGGATATCAGATTATTTTTAGCTAATTAACGGAAAGGGACATGACTTTAAGACAAAAATGTCAAACAGTCTTATTCTGGGATCCTTCTTGCTGAGTAGAAGCTATTTTGAAAGCTGTATTTTATCCCATTTGGTCTACAGGTTAAGTGTGAACCTTGCTATATGCCTCCTTTCTTATGCAGTCCAGAGAGGGTGATAAATAATCCAGCACACTAGAATTTGGGGAAAAAGATGTGAGATACGCTGGGTGTCTGCCATGACAGCCCTGTCGCTCTGTGTTCCCTGAGCTAGGCTTGGTGTCCTGGTGCCAGTTGAAGTAATGCTTTCTCCCATCCCTTGTACAAGAGAACAACAGTGTCAAGTCACACAAGTCCAGGCAAACTGTTAACAAAATGGATAAAAACCTAGTTTATTAGCAGAAACTCTAGACTGAGGTCTAGCTTCCTAATGAGGTGCTTGTACCCTACAGCGTGTATTATGGTTTAGATTTACAATGTTCTCCCAAGTTTCATGTGTTCAGAGGTGGGGTTTTGAGAAGGTGATTGGGTCATGGGGCATCTGTACTGACCAGTGGTTCTTTCATTGTTAGCTCCTTCGCTGATGAATCACCAGATACAGAGAATGCTCTTGTTGCCATAAGACTTTCCCAGGATAAACTTTGTTCCTGGTACAGCTCGCTGAACTTTGTCTTTTCCATTCCCAAATAAAGCCACCCTGCCAGGGCACAGAAGGACCTTGACGGACTCCAGAAGTCTCCAAGGGCCTAGAGGCAACAGTTATTACAGCTTCAGCAACATTATGGTTTTAAAATGGTTGGACCAGATGATTTTTTAAGTTCCCCAGCTCTAACCTTCTCTGAATAAATAGAGTTTGTGGGCAGGCCTGGAAGCAGCCTCATCATATTTTTCTGGGAAAATGCAGTACAAACCTAAACAGGCTTAATAAATGAACTTTTGTAACATAACCCCTAGACGTTTGGAATAGCTAAATGAGAATGAAACATATAGACTTTGGAAGAGAACATTTCATGTCTGTAATCAGCAGTACCCAGGTCACTTTGCTTGCACAAATACTAAAATAAACATACATATTTCTTTCCTATTATAAAGGGAAAATATAGTATCAGTCAGCTAAAATATAAGAATTATTTAAAGTCCTTGTAATGAAAATAGCTTATAACACAAAATTTTCTTCTAAGCATTTTGAGAGCTATCCTCTCACCTTCTCTTTCTCCTCCTTTTCTGCCTTTTCTCATTTGTTGTAAATCACCCAGGAATGAGCAAATGAAACAAGACCCTACAAGACATTATGCATTTTGAGATAGGGATGCTATGGAGATTGGGAATCATGTATGCTATTAACATTTTTGAGCTGAGGTAGAGAGGGGCAACCCAGCCCGGGCAGAAGGCCATCCAACTCCACAGTCAAACCAGCAACAGCAGCAAGGTCAACAAGTGGAAAAAATGCAATCGAGAAACACAGTTGTAACATAGTATCTGCCCAATACCCACAAAATATCTGTCCAACCAATGAGAAAAGTCTCATTAAATTAAGAGGAATTTTAAGAGTAAAGAATCATACTCCTGGCTATAGAGCTAATTAAGATTATTTGAAGGATCATTTTTTATTTTAAGTGCCACAGTTCAGAGAATCTAATATAAACTTGGGGCTGTGCTTTTTTTTTTTTTTTTTTTTTTTTTTTGTGGCACCAGGAATCGAACTCAGCCTCACGCCTGCCAGACAGGCACTTAAGCCACTGAGCCAGACTCCCAGCCCTGGGGCTGTGCTTTGAATTTTCTGTCTTCATTACTTCCTCCTCCCAAATTATCAAAATAGTAAGCCTATGTGTTTGGGGCGGGAAAAAGGAAAACTTGACAATTAGTGTCCTATAGGAAAATAGAATGTATTGGAGAAGAATAGTTCCTGGAGGCAAAGTAGTAGAAAAATATTTCCTTTTCTACATATAATACTTTGAACATTTTGTTATCTGTATAAAATGCCTCATTTCTGTTATCTATATAAAATATCTCATTTCTGTACATATATTCTTAGCTCTATTTCTGTTTTGGGGGAGTGTGCAGACTAGGTAACAGTGGGATCTTTCTGATCCGGGAGTGTAACATGAGCCTTGGCCAGCTTTTACCACTTCTCAGAGCTTTTTCTGTCCTCATGTTGCCTGGATCTGTCCTCTGCTATTATTTGGAGTAGATTTTTTAAAAAGATAAATTATTATCAATACTATTGATGGGAATAATCAACTGCTATGGCTTGGATATGGTTTGTCCTCTTCAGAACCCATGTTGAAATCTGACATTGTGGTGATGTTGGGTGGTGGAGCCTTGAAAGGTGATTAGGTCATTAAGATGATTAAAATCTCTCTGGAGGATTTGGGTTATTATAATGCAGCTCCTTTTCCAGGCTCTGTCTCTTTGATACACTATTTGCCTTTCCCCTTCCCCACCATGTTACGATGTAGTATGGAAGCCCTCTCCAGAAGCTGTAGCCATCCACTTGGACTTCCAGGACTGTGAGCCAAAATAATTTTTTTTCATAAATTACCTAGTTCATAGAATTTTGTCATGGCAACTGAAAGCCAATAAAAACAAAAACAAATAACATTAATGGCCCCAGAAGAAAGGAAGATAACGAGAATTCTCAATTGCTATATATATATATATGAGAAAGCCTTAATGGGCTAATATTTTTAATAATGCATGCATTTTTGAAAAAATATAAAACCATAACTACATGTTGGTCTTTCACAGTAATGTTATTAGTATCCCCTTATCCTGAAATTCTGAAAATTTAAAATGATTTCATAATAATTATTTCTGTTTGAGTATTCATGTTCAGTAGACATCACAGTGCAATTTGTTCATTAATCCTTGCTCATAATTGAGCAAACCTATGTAACTATTTTAATTCCAAAAAATTTCTTTCACATGCATCAACAGCTATCTAGTTACTTTTTAATTTTTAAAAAAGTTTTAGAGCAGTTTTAGATGTACAGAAAATGTGCCAATATGTAGCTTGCTTATAATTATTAAATTTCAGCAGATATCAGGGCAATTGTTTATATTTAGAGTTTAGATTGACACAAAAAGCTTCCTCCCCTACGGACTAGTACTTCATCACTGGCATTTGGAATTAATAGCAAAGGAAACAGACATCGGTGAGGCTTTATCATTGCCTTGAGATTCTTCACCTCTTTACTGACTGCACCCATGGCAGAGGACACCCCACCGCCCACCTCTCTGCACTAGGGGAGTCTCTGGATGCCTCCCTGTGGTGCCTTATATACCATTTTCACAAGGACTCTATTAATGCCAACTCAAGCTAGCATTCTGTAAAGTTATAAAATATGTTCTAATGATAGTATGGTAAGGATGCAGGGACATAATTTCATCTGTTGGTATCACCTCACACTCCCTGACCCTCACCCATCTTTCCCCTTTCTCTCAGAAGACTTCCTAGTTACTGCATTCATCCTTAAGACACTTACACCCATTTCTCCAATAACATCCATATTATCAAGGGCTTTTTACTCTGTCAAAAATATGCTTCTCTTCATAATAGAAGTTCTTATAGGCAGTACCAAAGAAATGGCATTTTATCTATTATATTACATAAACAAACAGGCAACTTACAGTTTTTTTCATAGAGCTATTAATTTTTCTCATAATAGTCTAGTTTCTAGAAGAAAATACATCGATACTCATTATCAGTTAAGTTCATGATTTGCAGCTGGGAACACCTCAAAGTTAAGAAGTGAATGGTCCCATCTTTTTAGAAAGACTTATAAATCTAATTCTACAACTGATGCCAAAACATCATTACCCTCAGAGCTCTGCCAACTAAGCCCCTTTATTAATGTTCCAGGAAAGTAAAGATGGGAATTCTTTTAGAAACACTTCGCATATTTATAAGCAGTTATTAATTGCTTGATAGTTTTTTTTAACAGATTGCATTACTGTTCTAAAACGTTCCCTCCTAGGTTTTATTTCCCATTTCGCTTGCTCTTTTCTTAATCTTTCTGTATTTATTATTCTTTGATTTGAATAACAAAAATATAACCAAATATTCTGATGTTTTATTTAGCCTTTCAATCAATACATTTTGATCCTCATCACATTAATCTAGTGGGCTTTAAATTGACATAAATACTATATGTGTCTTCCATACTCGCATTTTTGTTATTTCCTATATTCAACATAGATCTTGCTTTTGCTTTAAGTAGAGCAAGGTTTTTCTATTTTTATTTAATTTTACTGTTCCCCAAGGCTTTCTTCATTGTGTTTTTCTTGGGTAGGAAAAAACTTGTCTCTGAATATTTAAACCCTGACTAAAGTATACTCCCATAGCATGGGACTTTTTAAATGAATTCTTAAAAACGGAATATCTGGTTAAGAGAAAACAAAAATGATTTATAGTGTATCACTTCGCAGCCCAGTATCTAGGATTTTACCCATGAAATATGATTCTAGAAGTGATTTTTTTTTGTTGTTATTTAGTTAACACATGGCGGGGTTTCAAGGAGTGGTTTTAAGAGCTAATGAAGTGCAATGATCAGCAATGAAAGTAAGTGATGCTATTTGAATAGCTTTGCTAGTTTTGTACTTTTGATAAAATGTTTTATACTATTCTCCCAATCATTATAATAATTCCAATTCCAATATAGAAATTCTAAATTTCAATTTAGAAATGAAGAATTTAGGATTCACAGATGTTTCACAGGTAGGTCAAATTCATATTGATAGCATTACGCCTTTCATTGACTGCTCAAGTTGATGCTTTCTGACTTTTGCAGAGCTCATGAATTCAGAGACTGTAATTTACTGGTAACTATAGCAAATAGTGCTACATATTATATGTGCCAAATATTGTCACAGAAACATTTTTCATATGAAACTACTTCTACAGAAACATTTTTTCCTTAGTCATTCTTGTAGCTGTGATGACTGTGTATATCTATTTATCTATCTGTTATCTGTCTACCTGTGTGCTGCTCTTTTTTATTTAACTATTTTTATTTTAAAGATATTAAACTCCAACAAAACAAAACGGAACAAATTCAATCAAAACAAAGCAGCAAAACTGGTACAGAACTTCAAAACAGGATACTAGGAAAACAACAATAGTTACCATAGTCTGTCTTGTTATCTTCACAGTTGTTGTCCATTCCATCAGATACAGCAAAATCAAACCAAAAACAAAACAGAATAAAACCAATCAAAACAGAATATTGAATAAAGCAAAACAATCAATCAGACCAAAACAAAACAGTGAGAACAATATTGGATTTCAAAGACAAGATAGAAGGAAATCCCCCCTATTTGCTATATTTCATACTGTCATCCTCCCAAGAGATGCTCAGACAGCTGGCCACAGGCCTGCAAAATCAACCAAACAATACAAGCATTTAGTTGCTTTATGTACCTTAGTTGCTATCAACTCAGCCTGTCCTCCTAATCAGTGGGTTGCTTACAGGCCGGAGGGCAGGTGTTGAGTCTTACCCTGAATGCTGGTAGGCACATGGGAGGTGCTGACTTTTGTCTTCCTGGAACCCACGTGACTTGGGGGCTGACCAGAAAGGCTGGCTAGTTTGCCTTTTGTTGGGTCCTCCCAGTCCCAGCATGGCTGATTCTCCAGAGGGACTGACTTTTCTCTTCCTGCTCTTTTCATAATTTAAACTTTGACACTGCTTCCATCAAGGAGCAGGAACTATGTTCTCTACACTTAAATACAATTGCCAATGGTGGTGATACTTTGTGACATCCAAAGCTGAATCATAAAAGGTGATTTTTAAAATCTTGTTCTCTTGGGACACTCTCTTAATGCAAACACTATGCTATCTTGCTGGTTGAGATGCCATCTGATGCTACTTGGAGTAGAGGTAATTATTCCACTACAACATCTGCCAAAATTGAAGATATGAGCTCAGTAAACTACTAGTGTGGTTTCATGCCACTGTGTCTTTTTAGTGATTCGTTATTCATCATACACAATTAAAGCAAATATCTTTCAGATCCATGGAAAACTTATTCTTGAAAATCATTTTTATTGCCCAATATTTTTGAAAGCTTCTTTTTCATTACATGAACTTAGATGTAGGTTGATTAAAAAAGGACTCAAGAAAAGATGACAGTCTCCTGGAAGACTTGCAAAAATGTGAGGTAATTTCTGTTTTGTAGTTTTGTACTTAGGCTGCTCTATTACAAAACTCTGTTTGCCTGTTTTGACTAGAAAAAGCCAGGAAAAAGGAAATTGTGTTTATTTGCTTTGTACTTGCTGCAGTAGTATAAAAACAGAAAAGCAATCTTTGTACTACTTAATGTTTTCCAAGAAATCTACTCAAACAATAGATTATTGCATTGTTACAAATCAACTATCTCTTAATTCTATCATGGTGTAAATATTGGATAAACTTATGAGTTTTTTCATCTAAGAAACCTTCCATTATTCAAAGTACATCTCCTTTCATATTTTATTTGTGTCTCATTCTCACATTTCTTAACATTTTTTCTTAAAAATATGTTTTCCTTCTTTTTTCTTTTGTTATTGGTCACAGGCATCAAAGGTAATGGTTTTCATTTATTCAGGCTCACATACTCATTTTATAATGTAATCAGTTCATTAACCATACTATCATATCAGTCACTGTTTGCAGGGTAATAGTTTTAACATATGACACAAAATTTATAGGATTATTTTATAATATTCACACAAAAATTCAAATGCAGAAGAGTGCAAAAGATCTGTTCATGCATTACAGACTCAAAGAATCCATCTGAGGGTCCGGATCACACAGCAATGTCCTGCATGAGTCCAGGTGAAGATGTAGAGCTCATGACAATGTCTCATACAAGTCTGTATCAAGGATCTGTACTGGGAAGATTTAAAGGTCAGTGGTGGAAGTCAGAAAGTCTGCTTCTGTGGGGCTAAGCATTTGTGCCAGTAGGCTGAGAATTCTGCACTGCAGCTGGGAAGTAATGCTCAAGGTAAGGATCAGAACTCCTCCGAAGAGTACTACAACCATTCTTGGTGACAGAGGGGACCCAAGTTCTTCGGAAGATGAGAATGGCTGAGTTTGTATCAGGAAAACTAGCATGACAAGCTTCTCCAGGAGAATCAACAGCACGCCACCTTCCCCTCCAGTTCTCCTTTTATGTTGCTGGCAACAATTCTCAGGTGGGCCTTGCACACCCAGAACCACACTGACTCAGTTCAGCTGGGTGTTACAAGTTGACCATTAGTTAATGCAGTACAGTTATTCAATCTTCATATTTTGCCATGGCATAAATAGACCATATTCTGCAATGGTGTAGAATAATAAATACCATTCATATCAACTCCCTGAAAGGAGTAGATAGGCAGGAATTCAGGGAGTTCACAGGTGATATCCCTTTATTATTAATTTTCAAGATGCTTTATCTAGTGACACTCAACCCTAGTATTTAGAGTCACAGCTGTTTTAGCCTTGATTTTTCCTTTCTCTGAACCACAGAACTTAAAATGAGGGTCTATGTATAGTTAATTTATTTAGGAAGTAACAGAAATAGGAACTGTAAGAGTGGGTAACATGGAAGGGTTAAAAAACTATGGTAAAAGTTGTTCTCCAATTGGTCACTGCTGGAGCTCGTGGTTCCTTTGAAAGCTTCTGAGGAACTGCTAACTGGTGTCTCTCAACGGACTGATGAGGAGGGCACCTATCTCTTGACCCTCTCTGCCACCGGTAAGGCTATAGTCTCACAACTGATAATTCCCCTGTGCTTCCAGGTACTTTCCATAGAAGAGCACTAAGGAAGAAGAAAGAATGCATGCATGCCATGGAGAGAATTGCTTTAGAGTTAAGCCTTTGCAAAGAGTGTTTCCATGGTGATGGACAGAGAGGATATGATGCAGGACGCCAAAGATATCCAATATAATTCCCATGAGGAAAAAGGGAGGGGTAGTTTTTGCTATATTAGGGGTCCATTTGAAATCTCTGACTTTTAAATATCACTATTCAAAGAATAGAAGTACTAGAGTCCAATGAACATAGGTCAGAGAATCTTGTAAGATAAAAATTATTTAAAAGTTACATACATATAAAGAAAACAATAGGGGCAGCAGGGTGGTCACAGGAGGTCCAAGGATGATGCTCTAGGCCAACCAGCCCACCATGTGGATCACTGAGTTCACCAATGAGAATGTCAAATTCATCACAGAGACTATGGACCTGGTGGGGTCAAATTCAATTTTTAGGGTCTTCATTGCAGAGGTACCTGTTGCAGTCATTGACTGGGTTCAGACTGATGCCAAGTCCTCCCTCCTTCATCATGCACAGGCTTGGGTTAATTCTCCTCACTTGTGATGACACTGTGGACAAGCTGCAGTCCTGGGACTGCATGTGTGAAGAGTTCTGCCCTGAATGCTCAGTAGAGTTCATGCTCAGCCTGCAGTGCAATGAAGACCAGACATGCATGTCACTTCTTCAGGCCTCATTTCCAATAGCCCTCAGGTGATTGTGGACCCAAGATAATGACCCCAGTGATTATGTGGAGCAGGAGGACATCCTCCCTGTCAAGTTTAGAAAGGGCCAGAAGCTGAGACTTCGAGCCTACACCAAAAAAGGCTTTGGCAAGGAGCATGCTAAATGGAACCAACTATAGGAGTGGCTTTTGAATATGATCTGAGCAATGCCCTGAGACACACCATGTACTTCAAGCCTGAGAAATGGCCAAAGAATGAGTACTTGGGTCTGGATGAAGACGAGTCACAGGCTACCCATGACACCAATGGCAAGCCAGAGAGGTTTTTCTGCAGTGTGAGTCCTGTGGCTTTCTGTGCCCTGAAACCATTGTCCTCTCAGCCTTCTTCAAATTGAAGAAGAAGTTGAGTGATTTACAGGCTCAGTTAAGCCATGAGATTCAAAGCGATGTACTAACCGTAAACTATAAACTAACTTCTGCTCATCTGTTTCAGCACAGTGGGAATTCAAGGCAGCAGCTAGAGTTCAGGCCTCTAGTTGGCCTTCTAGTTTCTGGGCTCCAGACTGCTGCTGCTAGAGCTTCACGACAGGGTGGTAGGACTAGCTAGCCTGGGACTGCAGATAGGTTATTGGGGATATCTCTGGTGTTCAGACATAGCCGACTTTCACAAGACATTTAACATCTTTGGTCCTGCCAAGGTAGTGCTTGCCAGAACCCAAAGGTATTCCTTCCATCCTGTTTCCCAGCACACCAGTAGGGGGCTGTCCTGCTCCCCTGTTGAGAACTCCTGGATTTTTCTCCTGGTCATTCCAGCTCTTTAAAGTCTTTTTGCCCAAAAGTAGTTTTCACAGTTGTATCTAAGGCTTCTGGTGTTAAGATTGGGTGCTGGAATCTTTATCCAGGCAATCTATAAGAACTCTGGTTCTTCTTCCGGAGACAACCTACTGCTAATTCAAATTTCTAGGTGACCCTAGTTTGAGAATAAAACCTTTAGGAATAGAATTACATTGCACCTTGGCTGTCTCCTGCTTCCTCAGATAAACTTGTTCTTGTTCTCTACTCACCAGTAATGAAAGAACTCTTCACCTGCTGGCAGTCTGATCATTTAGTTTGGTGGTGGGGGATGGGCAGGAGCAAAGACCCCTCCAATGCATTCTTCCTTCTAATAAACGTTCTGTCCCTGTCTCCTTAGCATGGTCTCCAGGTAAGGGCATGCGCACAGCAGCTAGGTAGGTAGCCTGGAGGAAAGTAGAGATTGGTTCAGAAAGGAAGGGATGCTTATTAACAATAGTTGTCTTTTGAAAAGTTTTTATTTTTGGCAATAATGAGGAAAACATAGTATCAAAAAAAAGAGAGAAGTATATGAGAACGAAGGGCTTTTTCTAGTTATAATTGGAATATTCAAAAATCAATAAGCAGATGCTTATTTTAGTGCTAGTAGGAGCTAGGGTATGAGACTTAAAAAGATGTTCACATATGTTGTGTGTGTGTGTGTGTGTGTGCGTGTGTGTATGTATGTATGTATGTAAGAGAGAGCGTTTGTTTGAATGCGTGAATGAAGGAGATGAGAAAACTGAAGTACATGAGTTATTAGATATGGGAGAAGACCCAATGTTTAGCAAAATTCATCTAAATTCTATGAGAATTACTGAAAAGGACTGAGAAATTGTTCCTTGTAATCATGCTGGCTACGTAAGTGTAAAATGAAAGGGCAGAGTCCATTTTTCAAAAAGCTGAAAAACATTGTGGTTAGAGTACATAAAAAATTTTGCTGTTTCCCACAGTCTCACTCTGAAACTATCTCAATTTTTTTTTATTTGCTGTGATGGTATTTTCACTAAAGAAAAATTAAAATGTTCCATTAGTCATTTAACTTTTACCTTTCATCTTTGTACATTGCAATACCAATTATAATGCTAGCATCATGTTTAACTGATGTGAGATCACCACCATTAGAATGTGTTCTTCGCGTCTCTGAAGGTTGCCTCCTGTCAGGTTACTATGGAAAGATGAGTCAGTCCAGCAAGGTAGGAAGGAGGCACACTGAGCATGAAGATCTTCCTGGACAAGCACAGACCCTCCCAGGTACCTGGAGCCCCTCTGCCTTGTGGATGCGGACATGTGCACATTTTCTGGGTCCTAACAGTTGCTGTACTGACTCACTGAACTCAGATAGGGGACAGTTTTGATGAAGCAAGTTAGTCTTCCACCCCTCCCATCATCCATGGTGCCAAGCATAGCAGACAGGTGACCTCCAAGGATCTTTAGAACTCAGCACCAGGATGCACTCAACAGTGCATTAGGTGGCTTAAATATCCTGTGCTAGTTCTAAGGGATGAGTTTCTTGTTTATCAGCATTCAGTTTGCTGTTTGATTGACTCAACTTTCTAACTTCCTGTGACGTTTGGGGCTTTTGTTCTTGAGTCCTTTGGATACTTATTCAGTTGTCTTCTCACTCAGCCTTCCCACACTTTTGGTGACTGTCTTCCTGCCGCACATGAAAGAACAAAAACAAAAATGAAAAAAGCATACAAGGAGCTTTAAAATTTGCCTTCACTCCAAATCTAGAAAGATACTAATCAGAATGAATGGTTCTCCCAGGCAAGGTTTGATCTCACTGAAATTCAGTGGAGACTATAAGAACAGTATTTTTCTGTTTCAAAAGAGTTGTCCATGAGAACAGAGCTGGGCTCTCCTTTGCCATAAAATGTTGAGACATGAATTTGGCATTCACTTCTGGATGCTGTACTCAGAGAAACTCTGATTCACTGACATCTGTCCACTAGTGATAGCAAGTGGTTTTGGAAACATGATCTATGAGACATGATCTTAAAAGAAAAGAGAACATAGGGATCCTGGATGTGATTTTAATTATTGAAAGCTTGTCATATAGGAGAGGAATTAGACTAATCCTGAGTACTCTTAAACAACAGAACTACTGGATGCAAGAGGAAGGCAAATTAGCTTAAAAGGAAGAATTTTCAAATAGCTACTGACATGTGAAATAGGAGAGTTCTTTCTTTTTTTAAAATAACTTTTATTTTAATTAGTGCATATTTGCAGTATGCAGTGCTTGCAGCCATTGTGGGGAGTTTGAACACGTACATATCATATCTTATTTCCTTTTGTGTTCCTTCCTCTCCTCTCCATCTCCTCTCTCTTCATCTCTTAGTTCTCTTCCCATTTGCAAAAGATCAACCTCCTTGTTTCCTATTATCTGTCTTTTATTTTGCTCTTTCATAACACAGGAAACTTTTTCTCACTGGTAGTTAAGCCATGGAAGAATAACCTGTTTCAAGGCCACTGTCCAAGTCTGAATTTGTTCTACTTAGTGGAATTGAGTATGAATAGTAGGGAATGGTTCTTAGGCTGTGAAGGTACTCTGAGAAGACTTATTTCCTGACATAAATTATTGTGTTAAAGAGTTCATGGGAGTTCATACAATTTCTTAGAGCTGTGATAGAGCCATGACTACATGGCTTCCAACAACAAAAACGTTTTGTCTCATGGTTCTAGAGAATAGATGTCCAAACTCATGTTGGTGGCAGGACTATGCTCCTTCTGAAGCCTGTGGAGCAAGCAGCCTTTCTTGCCTTTTCTAGCTTTTGAGGATTTCCATCAACCTTGGCATTGCCTAGTCTGCAGTTCTATCACTGCAACTTCTGCCTCCATTGTCACAGAGGTGTTCCTCTTCATAAACATGCTAACCATAACGTTGCTACCTTAAATTGTTGCCATCTACAAAGACCCTTTTTCCAAATAAAGTCACATTCACAGGCATCAAGGGTTCAACATATCTTTTTGGAGAACACAATTGATTCAGCCCACAGCAATGTCTCCAGGAGGCTGACTTCCTACATTTTGAGGCTGACCTTGTCCCTGGAATTCTTGATTATCCAAGCAAGTCATTTTATCTTTAGGAACATCAGTATTTTCTTCTATTTATAAGATCAATTACTCTCTGCAGATTCTTGATGGGATCTGATGAGAATACAGAGGGAGTTGGCAAATGACACATGTTCTGAAAAATCCTCTTGATGGATATATATTTTGCAGTTCTTTCACTCTGAGTATAACTTCAAATTAAAGTTTTTTTTCCCTTTCAGTATAATTAAAGTGCAACTTGCTTAATCTCTAACTGGTATGAAAGTTTCATAAAACCTGGCTACAAAAGACTAAAATATAGCATTCAAATGAGAACATGAGAGAAAACATAGATTTATTTCATTTTGGAAGAGTTTGAGAAAATGAACTAACTTTAGTTAACACAAACTCCTCAGTCTACATGAAGAGAAAAAAATATGTAACAGAAGGAAGGGGTTTTAGAAATTCATTCAAGATTTATGATCTAATTTTTCACTGAACAGTCACTTTGTTCCCACAACATCCTTCTCAAATACTTTCATGTGACCTGAATGTGTCATTTTCTTTTCACAGGCCCTGTGTTCCATCCTGTCCTTGATTTTTAGCTGCAATTTGGGCTCACTGAGATTACTATCCATGATTACTTGGGGTGAGATGCAACATGCTTCCAAACAAAGGGGATAAATCGGCTGACATTTAGAAAAGGCTAAAAAAGAAGATATTTCATTCTAGAGTCATGCAAACTAAAAGCGTATATTCTCAAAGACTTAAAGTAGCATTCATGGACCAAAAATGGCAATACAATCTTGAAAGAAAAAGACTCATAATTCTCAATTTTATTTTACTTTTATTTTTTATTTTAAAGAGAATAAAATCAAACAAATTAAAACAGAATAGAGTCAATCAAAACAAAACAGTGAACACAATACAGCACTTTTAAAACAAGATAATAGGAAATCAACAATGGCTACCATAATGCCTCTTGTTATCTTCAAAGTAACTGCTATACTATAAGACATAATAAAATCAAACGAAACAAAACAGTATAAAATCAATCAAAACAAAACAATGAAAATGATACAGGGCTTTGAAACATGATAATAGGAAATCAGCAATTGCTATCTTAATATATCTTGTTATCATCAAAGTAGCTGCCCATACCATCAGATATAATAAAATCAAACAAAACAAAACAGAATAAAACCAAACAAAACAGAACAATGAAAACTATCCAGGATTTCAAAACAAGATAATAGGAAATTAACAATGGCTATCACCTTCGCTTTTTAGACATTTCCTCCCCTTACACTTTCATATTATCTATTGCAAATTTTGAATCCCACTGACTCTTTCAGTTTTTTATACTAGGGAGACAATGTTCACCCTTGGAGTCTGAACCATTTCAATAATTTCCAATTTTAAAGTGTATTATAAAGCATAAGGATAAACATATGAATCCAGCTGGGTGTGGTGGTACATTCCTTTAATCCCAGCACTCGGGAGGCTGAGGCAGGAGGATCACTGTGAGTTTGAGACCAGCCTGGGCTACAAAGTGAGCTCAAGGCCAGCCTGAACTGCATAGTGAGACCTGTCTCAAAAAATAGGACTGGGGGTTTAGTTCAGTGGCTTAAGTGACTGTCTGGCAGGCACAAGGTTGTGAGTTTGATCCCGGTACAAAACAAAACAAAACAAACCAAAGAAACACATGAATGGAATTGAGAGCCCAGAAATAAACTCTGACATTAATGGTCAATCAACTTTCAATAAGAATGTTAGGCTAGTTCAAGGAAAGAAAGGATTTTTAATAAATAGTGCTGGGGTAATTTAATATCTACATGTAAAAGAGTACAAATGTACATCTAAGTTAGATCATGCATAAAAACTAAAATGGATTTTTAACCCCAGCATTTGGGAGGCTGAGGCAGGAGGATCGTTGTGAGTTTGAGACCAGCCTGGGCTACAAAGTGAGTTCAAGGCCAGCCTGAACTGCATAGTGAGATCCTGTCTTGAAAAATAGGGGCGGGGATTTGGCTCAGCAGCCTAAGTGCCTGCCTAACAGGTGCAAGTTTGTGAGTTTGATCCCCAGTACCAAAAACAAGCAAACAAACAAAAAACCCCAAAACTAAAATGGATTTATAAACCTAACTGTGTCAGTTGATTCTGAATAATTTCCTGGACGAAAACATAGGAATAAGCCTTTATGACCTTGGGTTGAGAAACTCTCTCCTTTAATTTTTTTAAATTTAAAAAAATTATTATCCAGGCATGGTGGTGCATGCTAGCAATCCCAGCACTTGGGACACTGAGGCAGGAGGATAGCCATGAGTTTGAGTCCAGCCTGGGCTACATAGTGAGTTCAAGGCCAGCCTGTACTGCATAGTGAGACCCTGTCTCAAAAAAAAAGTTATCAGTCTTATTTTTAATTAACAAGTTATAACTGCATGTATTTATAGTATACAATTCTGTGTTACTTACTTTTCTTTCATTGCTGAGACAAAACACCTGACACCCACAAGTTAAGGGAGGAAAGTTCTATTTAGCTCACAGTTGTGAAGGTTTCAGCCCACAGTCAGCTGACTGCAAAGCCATTATATATGTATGCGGCTGAAGGTAATTAATGTATCTACCACCTTATTTATCTATATTTCTTATGGTGAAATTTTGAAATTTACTTAGTTACTTTGAAATCTACATTATTATTGACTCTCATCTCTCTGTTGTACAATAGATCTCACAAACCTATTCCACTTGTGCATCTGAAAGTTTGTACCCTCTATAAGCAGATTTCATTCCTTCTCTATCACTCCTCTCAGCCTCTGGTAACCATCGTTCTCTGTACTTCTGTGAATACTGAGTTCCTCATTCTACATATGAGTAAGATGAAATGGTATATGTATCTATGCCTGGCTTATTTCACTTAGCATAATGTCCTCAATGTCTATGCATGTTATTTCAAATGGCAGAATTTCTCTCCCTTTAAAAACTGAATAGTACTCCATTGTGTATTGATTAGAAAATGGTTTCTTTAATACTTATAATGACCAGAAGTACAAATGACAAGAAGAAAGATTAGATAAACTGGAGTTCATCAAAATCAAAGTTTTTTGTGTCACAAATAATGCTATCAATACAGTGAGAGGGGAGAAACTACACAGTGAGAAAATATGTTTACATATTATATGTCTGATAAGGGACATATCTAGAGCACATAAAGAACACTGACAATTCAATAATATAAACACAAGTATCCCTATTTTAAAAATGGAGAGGTATTTGAATTGTGCTCTATCCTAAAAAAAATATAAAAATTACAAAAAAAACTTGGGTATGGTGGTGAATGCCTGTGATTCCAGCACTTGGGAGACTGAGGCAGGAGTTTTGCCTCTAGGTTGAGGCCAGCCTGATCTACATAGTAAGGCCCTGCCTCAAAAAACCAAAAATAAATAAATAAATACCAAAAACACACAAAAAGGACTCAGTATCACTAGTCATTAGGGGATGTCAACCAAAACCATGAGGTGACACTTCACACTAATGTGGCTATAACAAGATGATGGTTACCAGGGGCTGAGAGGAGTGATAGAGAAGGAATGGAAATCTGCTTATAGAGGGTACAAACTTTCAGATGCACAAGTGGAATAGGTTTGTGAGATCTATTGCACAACAGAGAGATGAGAGTCCATAATAATGTAGATTTCAAAGTAACTAAGTAAATTTCAAAATTTCACCATAAGAAATGTAGATAAATAAGGTGGTAGACACATTAATTACCTTCAAGCAAGGATTGACAGATTTGGAAAAACTGAAATTCTCCTACATGGCAGGTTGGAATACAAAAAGGGGCATATATCCTAGAAAACGGATTGAGAGTTCTTTAAAATGTTAAATATAGGAATACGATGTGGCTGGATAATTCTGCTCCTAGGGATACACCCACAATGATTGTAAGCATAAGTACTCACTAAAACTTGTGCTTGAATGTCCACAACATTGGTCTTAGTAATGTCAACCTAGAAAAACTGCAAAGTCCTACTGACTGATGATGTGGGTATATTTATTCAATGAAATGCCATTTGGCAATAAATGGAATTGAAATACTGATATATAGTAGGACATAGACCAAGTTCAAAACATGCTTAATGAAGAAATTCAGTCACAAAAGATCTCAAACCATATGATCCTGCTTGGATAAAAGTCCAAAATATACAAATCTATGGAGATAGAAAGATTACTATTTGACTGGGACAGGTAGCGAAGAGGGGCAGAAATGATGACTAATGGGTATGGGCTTTCTTTTGGGATTGATGGAAATGTTCTAAAATTAGACTGTGATAATTTTTGGGCAACTCTCTGAATATACTGTAACCAATTTAATTGTGTACTCTAAGTGGGTGATCTGTAGCATATATGAGTTATACCTTAATGAGGCTGTCAAAGTATACTATAGAATAAAGTACAGTTGGGCATGCACTTTTGACAGGAAAGGAGAATATAAAGAAGTAACACATATAATGAGTTCTGGAGATGTTTAGGAATTAGCCATATAAAAGTGAAAAGAAGAATCTAACAGTGGGAACAATGTGGATAACAGCCTGAAGTAGGAAACTCGTTTTTGTCTCGAACCCACGTATGTCCTTGGGAGGTGCCATAGTGGCTCCCATAATCTCCACCTGGTGCTCCTGCCCTGAAAAGAATCTCCTCTTCAGTGTGAAGAAGACCTGCAGCTTGCTTCTAGATCATAAGATATGGCCAAGGTGAGGTAGATTTTCCAGGTGTGATTCAAGTCTCAAATGAGTTAGAGTCTCACTTTGATTGCGAGATGATCATAGGTGGGCCTTTCTTAGTCAAAGATCAAAGCTAAGCACAAAACCACAGAATGATGGTGTGGGAAGTGCGATTTTAAGTCTATTGCTGTTGGAGAAAATTTTCAGACACAGCAATGAAGTGAGAAACAGCTAAACAAAGATCATAGGAAAGAGTTTGGTAGGAATTTTTACTCTCATTAGAGTAACTGAGTTGAATTTTGGTAAGACATGCTGTTTGAAGCTGCAGGAATATACATGGACAGTATTTTACTTTGCATTTCCTCAAAGCTATAGAAAAAGTAGAAATAGGACTATTTGCATAAACTTCAAAGCAAGAAACCTAAAAGCATCTAAAAAAGGTGACTTTTAATGAAATAAAATCTTTCAATGAAGTAAAGTCTAAAGTTTCATAGGACATTGACAAATTGGCAACAATGTCCCAAAAGCACATTTTTTTCCTTTTTATATTGTATTAGAAATAATCATACATAAAATGATTGTAGAATAATAAGTAAAACACAACTTAGAAATAAATGGAAAACTTGCCCATTCCAGTTACTATCTCCTCAATTCTTTAAGTGCAGTAGTTTTGTTTGAATAGAATCTTAAAACACAATGTCATTATCAGGCATGGTAATACACACCTATAATCCCAGCACTCAAAAGGCTGAGATAGGAGAATTGCTGTGAGTTCAAGGCCAGACTGGACTACATAGTGAATTCAAGGCTAGCTTGAACTAAAATCTGTTTCAAAACCTCCCCATAATGTCAGTAAGAAAAGCAATGAAAATATGTCTATTATTTATAACTGTATGAGAAACAAGCTAAGATGAGGGAAAGAAAACAATGGTATTGATTTTCTTCAGCCAGGTAAGGGTACTTTGGAGTAAATCTCCAAGAAAATTTATCAACAATACTGCTGTTTTTATTATTTTAAAATTTCTGAAACAGTCATCACAAATTGAAAACCTGGTTTAATAATAGCGATGATAAACATACTTTGCATTTTTCAATTTTTAATTGTTTGTGTCTAAGTTCACACTGTTATAATTTATCATAGCAACAAATATTCCTGACTTTGAATATTATATTATGTAAATCTATACTTTCATGCAAAAATATTATTATAAAAATAAACAGGATAACTCAGAGAACTGTGGAAACTTTTGATGTCTAGTAATTCATGTTAATATTTTTATATTTTTCAAATATTTCAAATGCTGAGATCACTTTTAAGGATAAAGCTGCATTTCTTCTCTTCCACAAACTGAATGACATTTTATTTTAAGATTGCTTTGGACAACAGTACCTCAGAAATATGAGGGAATTGTATAAGTTAAGGTTCTATCAATTGAAGGCTACAATCTAGGCTTACAAAGTGATTTGTAAAACTATCAAAAATAGAAGAAGCAAATGAAAAGTCTTAACAAAATTTTACAACTTATCACTAGAACTAATCAGAGTTTAAATTATTTTTCCTGAGAATAGTTTAGGTCAAATACATTGGATATGGGCGATCAAACAAAAATGTTCCAATTAATTTTGTGAGTAAATTCCTGTTCTAGCTAAACCATTTAGCTATGATCATTACTTGGTTTGCTTCAAGGAATTGCTATTTCTCATTGCAGTGCTATTGTAAACTTATTCTCATTATTGTACTGTTTTGTAGCTTTTTTTTTAAGCCAAGTACTTTACAAGGAGCTCCAACCTCAACTATTTTTTGGTTTTTTTTTTATTTTTGAGACAGGTCTTGTGAATCGTTAAGTTGGCCAGGCTGGGCTCAGACTTGTGACTCTCCTACTAAGTGATTTTCCACCGGAGTGCTGTGAGTATAGGAGTGCAGTACCATGTCCAGTTTCATTTTGTAGCAATGTTAATTTCAGAATGTTATCTGAAAGTTTTGGATGTAAGTATTGCTTTTATTTTATATTACATAAGACAATGGGGGGCGAGAAGCCATGAAAAAATGTATCAGGCAAGCCTCATGCAAATTTCTGGTAAAACCATGTGAATGGCCCTGAGAAGCTCCAAGTTCTGGCTTGTTTACTTCATCCCACTGGTGTGGCCGGGCAAATCATTTATCCTCACGTGATCCTGTGGTCTATCAGAGTGAAGTAATGATATCTACCCACTCACACAGATTACAAATTCTTTAGGGCTGAACCATTTTCAAGAATTTTTCTTCAGCATTTTTTGTAACTGGATATGAGCAGTCACTTGAAGACTACTGATTGAATGTTTAGTCCATCAGTAAAACAAATTGAGGTATTAAGTGTATGAATTACTAAATCCTTTAAGAATTAAATAATTGTACCATGATATTATCAAAAAAGACACATATGTGGATTACAAAGTAGTTACCTACTACGGTTTGTGTCTCATGTAGTCATGGAAGGGGCAGGCTTTATTGGAGGTACCTGAATCTAGAGTTTGTGACTGATTCATAGTGCAAAGCTAGGACTAATGCTGGGTGATTCCTGAATCACTCCACTGATTGCATTGGCACTGCCCTTATCCCAGCAGTCTGGATAAGATAAAAGGGGCAAAAAGAAGCTTGTTTTCCCCCTTTTTGCTCTTGTTGCCTTTGCTGCCTTCCACCCTCATGAACAACTGCTCCTCTGCCATGTCACCCTGCCTTGGAGCCAGCTGATTGTAGATGGAAACCTCTATAAACTGTGAGCTAAATAAACCTTTCCTCCCTTAATTTGGGGCAGTGGGTATTTTGTCTCAGCGACACAAAAAGTAACTAACACATTATGCTGTAAGTTTGATTATGCTGATCAAATCTGAGAAGGCAATTGTATGATTTGACAGAAGTTCTGCTGAACTGGGAATCAGAAGACAGTCTGTTTTCCCACCAAAGTCACTATCTTGGTTACTTTTCTCTCATCAGTGGGACAAAACACCCAACACCCAAAATGAAGGAAGGAGAAGTTTATTTAGCTCACTGTTTGTGGAGGTTGCAGTCCATGATCAGATGGTTCCAAGGCAGGGTGGCATGACACTGGGACAACACTCCAAGGCAGCAGCCAGAGCAAAAAGGGGCAAGAGCAAGCCTCTTTTTCTCCCTTATATTGTACACAGGCCAGCCCTCAGGGTGGGTGTAGCATTCACAAATCTCCTTGCCTTCCTTTGTACAGGATGGGGATATTTACAGAGTAAGAACCCTGGCTCCCTGCTGAGTCAGTTAAACTTCTGACCTTCTCAAATTGACACAATGAACAGGTAACTGCTTGTTTTCTACACCCCAGGATGTATAGCTGCTGAGTTTCTTAATAAGCTTCTAGACTTCTCAAGTTGACCCAGTGTATAAACCATTACAGTCACTGAATCATGGATTCACAAACGAAAATGTTTTCCAATGTGCTTAATTTATCTTTATCATTTTATAGATGGAGAAAAGAGAGTTCATTTATTAATGGCCCCAGAGCTCTCAATATCCAGGTCCCTTCACTTTCTCATCAGATCTCTTCCTTCCACTCGGTCACCAAGATGCCATTGACTCCACTGAGCTGGTTGTCTTCTTGGGGAAGCTGCATTCAGTGAGCGCCAGAGTTTCTTAGTATTATGATCTTCAGAAAACTTAGAGGTAAAACCTCTCTTTCTTTCTTGGCTTTTGTTCCCTATTCGTTTCTTCAGAGAATCAAGTCAAATCTCAACACACAGGTTGATAAAAGATATTATGATAATGCTTACCATCATCTATCTAGCACTTCTATTTATGAATAAAATAAGTGAACAAAACAACAACTCCATAATACATTTAATAGTAAGAAACAGAACAGTGCAATTCTGAGACTTCTTTGCCAAAGACTCTGTGTGGCCTTCTTCCAGTCCAACTTGTGTAAAAGGCTTACTCCTGTTTCAAGGCAAAATCTTTCCCAAGTTGCTAGTGAATCAAGAGCACACAGTTCTGGAAATGCTCCTGGTAATTTGAGCAAAGTATTCTGAATATTTGCAGGCTATGGGAGAGAGGAGACCACAGAGATAGCATTGGGATAGAGTCAGAAAGAAAACATGATGTTGACAAGACAAGAAGCAATCTCAGAGAATTGCCTGAATTCCTTCAGGGAATACAGAGTTTCCACAATGAATTTATTCCCTGGTACTGATTAAGAGTGCTGTAAATGTGCTGTGCTTTAGAAAGTTAGGTGTTGCAAACAAACAAATTGAGTATCTGCTATCATTTTTATAGTGTGTTTTCCTATATTTAATAAAATGATATTCTAAAAGATTTAAATGGTTTTCAAAGTTCAGGCTCACCCTGACTCTTGGATGATGATTTTCAATTCCTGAGGAGTCTATGATTACTGGTCTGTAGTTTAGCAAGGTAGTAGACGGCTTAGTCATTATTTCCTGATTTATCATCCTTTGCTGCAGTTAGGGAAGCAATAAATAGAAATGTAAGTTAGAATGTCTAGGATTGTGATGGTGCACCTATGGCATGTGTGCCACAGCAAGCACACATAGTCCGCTCTGTGATTGATGTCGAGTTGTATGATTTTTTCTAAAGTTAAACCTCAATATTGAAGTCTAATTGCAGGGTTGGTACTTTGTGATAAATAAGTGGGCTTTGGGTTGAAGTTGGGGCATTCAGTCTCTAAAAGGTTTGTCGTCACTGGCCTAGGCTGTATTACTCTGGAATTTTAGTGTCATGAGCAAAGAAAATCTGTAGGCTGGTTTTGTCACCTATTCTGATTCTTAGTCTGGGGTTACAAGACACTTCAGGGTTATTTTGGATGAAAAAGAATCTGAAAACTTTTTCTATTTTAACTAAAGCTAAATTGAAGTAAATTGTGTGCATCATCCGTTTATTCATAATCTGAATAAAACTTTCCTTCATGTTTCCAAGAAGAATAGCAGCTTAATGCACTCCCTCAAGTTGACTTACCTTGAGCAGCCAGTCTGATTGAAAGTCATTATGTGCTTTAAATTGTTTAATTAATAAGTATAGGTTGATAGCTACAATATTTTAAGGCAAAAACGTTAAGAAAAAAATGATGTACTGGTTTGCTTGAAGAATCACTAGTGGGAAACTCATACGCTAGATCATTTCTGCAGTGTTTCTAGCTCCAGAATTCTAGGTCGGGGATAAGTGAACTTTATAAAGGGGCAGATATTAAGTGTTTTAAGTTTTGGGAGCCAAATGGTCTTAGCCCAGTGATTAATTTTGCATTGTAGTGTGAAATTAGCTATAGACAATATGTAATTAGCCATAGACAGACGTTTGTCTGCATGCTAATAAAACTTTATCTACAAGAGCAAACAGTGGGCCAAAATTAGCCAGTACACCAAAGTTTGCTGACCCTATTTTTGATGATCTTTGAAGCTGTGGTACTGCATGTCAATTAAGGAAAGGAATTCAGAGAGGGAAGGAAACATCAGAAGACTTGTACCTCATTTTCCAATGCAAGCTCAATGAAAGATTTGTGCCTCAGTTTCCAATTCAAGTGCAGAGAATGACTCTAGATAAATCATGTTTGTTTGATAAAAAAGGTCTTAAATAAATATGCTCTATTTGCTTTTATGAAGTCAAGCTTAGATTTATAGTAGCTGGCATTGAGTATAATAGATTGGTGTGGAACGAATTGCAGTGTTTTTATCCCAAATGTGTGCTACACACTGGGCAAGGTGGTGGATGCCTATAACCCCAGCAGTAGGCTCACTGGGGCAGGAGGATTGCTGGAAGTTTGAAGCCAACCTGGACTATATAGGAAGTTCAAGGCCATAGTGAGACCCTGTCTGAAAAAAATAAAAAAGTACACTGCAAAACTAGAGCTCATCTTTCCTTTGGAGATTTCTAACAGGGCAAGTAGAAGGTTCAGAACTGTGGATAGAATGTGCTAGAAGATGATCTTTTTCTCTCTTATGGCAGAAGCTCTTAGTTATGACAACATATCCACATTTTCTTTCTTCATGTTCATTAAAACTTTACATTTGCAACTGGAACTGTAGGTTTCTGGGATTAAATGTTTATTTCTTGATCTTTGTATAGCTAGTTCTAGCTTTCTGATTAAAGTTTGGCTAAACAAGTGTAAATAGAAGTTCTGACTCTGCCTTCAGAGAAGTGTTCTAGGAGAGAGGTGGGATGTTCTTTTCTTCCTCTTACTGGTTAAAATGCACACATGATGGCTGGAGCTTGAGTAGTTACATTGGACAGAGAAGAAAGTCACTAGGCTGACCAAGTTACAAGATGAAAGGAGTTCTAGTCCATAATTTTCTGAAGTTCAAGATGAGAGAGTGAAGGAGAGAGAGAGAGAAAGAGAAAGAAAGAGAAAGAGAAAGAGAAAGAGATAGAGAGATAGAGATAGAGATAGAGATAGAGACAGAGATAGAGACAGAGATATAGACAGACCTCATTTTTAAAGAATGTCATCAGTTTAGATTTTCTCACCATTGACCAGAACTCTTACTAAAAGATCCATTTTTCCTCAGAAAACAGTCACTTTTGACTTTCATTGAGAATTATAGTTATTTAAACTTTGTGAAATCCCACACGCCTGTTCTGATTTGCACAGCACTGTGATTTGGGGTTCATTTTAAGTCATTTATAGAAAGGGACTTGTCAGAAGTCAGTCTAGGACTGGAGCTGGAGGCAGGAAGGAGCGGGGAGTGTGGTCCACTTCGGCATGCACTTCAGCTGTGTTAACTTGTTGCACGGTATCAATCGGGGCTGGATAAATTTATGTGGTAAAGCCTTTGCAAACTCCTCCAGCTGGCATTCAGCCCCTTTTTGGGGTTCAAAAAAAAGGTAATGCCCATATTTCCATTGTTCTGGAGATTTCATGCCCAGTTTGACTGATCTATCAGATTTTCTCATTGCTTCCCAATAAGCACATTAGGAGCCCTCAATTCCTTATTGTTTTACCTTACCAAATATACTGAAAAGCCTATTAGCACCATGTGGGTCAGTGTTCTGGTTTGCTTTCCTATTACTATCACCAGCTGACCAACTGCTCTTTGTTCATTCATTCAGCAAATATGTAGTAGGCATTCACTATGTCTGCTTGCCTTTTACTGTAAGGTATAGCAATGAAATGGTAAATAATACCAAACCAATTTATCTGATTCTTCTCTTTTTAGTTTTCTTCCTGTGTTGATGAGGGAGATGCTCCTTATTCCTCAGTTCTTGATTTGAATCTCTGACTCTTATGTTCTCTGTCTTTCTTATTCTCTGATGTGACTATAGCTATTTTTCAAAGAAAAGAATTGTGTAGCTGCCTTTCAGACATTGTGAAATTTCCCGTCATTGTCATTCACTCATGTTTTCTATTTTACTACTTTCTCTCTCACATGAGGATTATTTACTATTTCTGTATTCATGTATTTTTCTTCTTGTATTTTAGTTTCCTTTGGGACAGGTTTATTTTAGCTACTTCCTTTTGCTATTTAATCCACTGCTATTTCTTCAACCATGCATTTCCTGAAGCATCTTTTCTTAATTACCACTCATGACTACTTAATTGATAAATAGAATGAAGTTTTCTTGGAATCATCATTACCTATGCACTGACCCTGCTGGTGATGCCTTACAACTCTGTGTCACTGTTTCTTCCATGGCACTGTCCCCTGCGTTCCCTTCCACATCCCTGAACTCTCAATCCTCTTCCATTATTTCTTTAAACACATGTTTTCCCCAAGATTCTGCACCAGATATTTTATTTTTATTTCATGAACTCTGTGGGTTCACCACTCAGGTGGTGATGGTTTTAATGATCACTTTTTGATGATAACTGCCAGATCAATATATGGAGGCCTAAAATCACCAATAGAGTTCCTAAAAATCCTCCTCCTGCACAAATGCTTACAAATCTCATAAGCATCTCAAGTTTAAGCACTTCATATTTCCATTCTTGGCTTCCTCAAATCCACTCCCTGCCAGACAGCACATGCCAACAGTATTCTACATTGGGGACTTTTCAGGCGACTCTCCATCACCTACAGAATGATGTCCAAACTCTTCAGCTGCGAATATCCCATCTTTTATGAACTGAACATTCGTGCCTCTCCATTTGTATCTCCCACAATTCCCTGTCCTGTCCTTCAATATCCAGAAACTCTGTAGTGCATTTAAGGTATTACAAGGAAGTATGCGTATCCAAGCAGTACAATTCATAATACCGAAATTTTGGAAGTGATTCATATGTCCATTGACAGATAAATGGATAAAGAAAATGTGGCTTATGTAACACAGTGGAGTAGTAGTCTGGTATAAAGAAGGATAAATCTGAGCCATTTGTAGGAAAATAGAAGCATCTTGAGACCACAAAACTAAGTGAAAGAAATCAGACACACATGCTTGTATATCGCATGGTTCCTCTTATATGAGAAACCCAAAATTTAAAGAACAAAATAAAATATTACAACTACATTTTCTGTCTATGTGACTGTCTTTTCTCCTGAAAAGTAAGTTTCCAAAAACAAAACTCTGCATTTTTCCTTTTCCATACTGTTAATCAAATTTATTAAACATTTACTGATTGTGCATTCTGAATTCTTTTGGTACTTACTCTTTTAAGGCAATTACCTTATATGAAATTCAGACAGACTTCTTATATCTGGAAAGAAGCAAAATTCTTATAATAGGTTCTGAACTAACTCTTCCTTGCCAACCTAGGACCAATGTTCTTCAACCAAACTTGGGTGCCGTGGCTCTCTTATCATGATAGGTTATTTTTCTGAACGGTGTTGCATTGACTAAAAAACTAAATTTTTGGTGGCTCACTTTTCTAGGTTTCATATTTAAGATATCCTCCCATTGCAAGAAAGATGAGTGAAATCTGGGTCTTACAATGTTCCAACCTACATGGAACTAACAGAAATATACCAGAGGTTAAATTAGATATTAGACAGATTAGGTTTTATGCATTACCTAATATGAGGCCTTCTCTGTCCTTCAGGTGGAAAGGAGCACATGATTATTCATCCCTTCAAGAAATACAATTTAACATGAGAACTGTAATTATCCAATTCACACAAGAGAGGATTCAACTTCTGGAAAGCAAGAATGACTATCTAAAGAAGATCCTGCGCGAGTGCAAGGCCGGCCTGAGCTACATACTGCGACTCTGCCTCAAAAAACCAGGGCCAGGAGTTTGGCTCAGTGCCTTAAGCACCTGCCCTGGCAGGCGCAAGGTTGTGAGTTCAATCCCTGGTGCCGCAAAAAAAAAAAAAAAAAAAAAAAAAAAAGAAGATCCTGAAATGCATCACTATTTATTTTGTACAATTTCCAGAAGATGTAGGCAATGTAAGATCAAGTGAAGTGAGCGTGAGTGTAGGGCCAAATAAGCCTGGATTTAAACCCATTATCATTATACTTTATGAATTTGTTAACATTTGTTTTTTCAACCAGTACTGACTCAGCACTTCCTACACTCTAGGAACCCCTAGAGATGCTTAGAGAAGCTGTACTGCTTCTCCAATTTCAATTCTGGAATCTTATCACATTTAATCAAACTAATTATATGAAAATCATGAGATTGACAAGTGATGACACTTAAAGGAATGATTATTAATTCAGTATAGCAACAATAACAACGAAAGCCCAGAAGTGTTATCACTTATGGCATCAGTGCCCCAAATCTGGTTCCGATTTCATGAGTCTGTTCATTTTAGATGTGTGTACTGAGATGTGGGTGGCACAAGACATTGGTGTGTGATTGGCCGCATGGCAATATGCATGCTATTGTCAAGGACCTTGTTTTTATGGGGGAGGATGTTTGACCATTAATTACATTATTTAAAGTAATTAAGTCAGTAACTAGAATCAGGCCTTGCCTTAAATTTAGCAGCAAGGCCTATTTCACAAACCAACAATTATGACTGATATAAAATCTTTGTATATAATGTCAACAAAATAGATGAAAATTAAAAAAATGAAATAAGTGTTCTCAGTTCAAGAACTATTTTTTTAGGACAAAACTTTCTTTTCAATGAACAAAAGAAACCATTAGTATAAATAAAACAAGTTAGAATTTATCTTAAAACATTTTGAAACAACAGAATAGATACTTTGGGAAGTTATTTGAACTTCTCCCTCCTTCCTATTTATCTACTCCCTTCTCTATATATGCATATTTTTCTCATATAAATTACACCTACAAGAGAAATCACACGATATTTAAATTTGTGTGATTGACTTATTTCACTTAACCGTATGTTCTGAAGCTGCATCCATTTGCATATAAATGCTTCAAATTTATTTTACTTTATGGCACAGTAGTATTCTCTAGTATATAAATACCACATTTTCTTTACCCATTCATCTGCTAGTGGGTATATAGGCTGTTTCCAATATCCAGCTGTTATAAATTGTGCTGCCATAAACATGGGTAGGCCTGTATTCCTGTAATATGATGACTTTAACTCTTTAGGGAAGAAACCTAGAAGCAGGGTAGCCTAGTCAAATGGACTTTCTATTTTTAATTTTTTGTGGTATTTTTATACTGATTTCCATTGCAGTTGTACTGGTTTTCATTCACAGCAACACTGTGAAAGAGTTTCTTTTCCCCCACATTCTTGCCAGCATTTGTAATTATTTGATTTTTTTTTTTGATGATGGTCATTCTTTCTGGGTTGTTTTAATTTGTTTTTCTGTAATGACCAGAAATGTTGAACATTTTTTCATATGTTCATTGGCATCTGAGAAGTGGTTATCATTTCAGTTGCCCATTTTTGATTGGGTCTTTTATTTTGGGGGATGTAATTTTGTTGAGGTTTTTAGATATTCTAGACATTAGTCTTCTGCCTGATGAATAGCTGGTAAAATTTTTTCCCATTCTGTAGTTTCTTTACACTGTTGGCTATTTCCTTTGCTGTGCAAAAGACTTTTAATTTCGTATGATCCTATTTGTTGATTCTTGGTGTTACTTCTTGAGCCATTGGGGTTCTTTTCAGAAAGTCCTTTCATATGCCAGGTGTGGTGGCAGCTGTAATCCTAGCACTCAAGAGGCTGAGGCAGGAGGATTGCCACAAGTTCGAAGCCAGCCCTAACCACACAGTGAGTTCAAGGCACCCTGAGCTAAGCATGGATACTCTGTCTCAAACAATGACAGCAAAACAAAGAAAGTCCTTTCCTACACCTTTATGTTCAAGAATTTTACCTAATTTGTCTTCCAGCAGATTGTTTTTGTTTTATCATTTAGATCTTTGATTCTTTTCTTATTTTAGTTTAGTATATGGTGGGAAATATGTATATAGACTCAACCTTCTGCATATGGATTTTCAGTATTTCCAGCACCATTTACTAAAGAAGCTATCTTGCCTCTGGGCAATGCCTTTTGTCCCTTTGGGAGAGATCAAACAGCAAAATGTACCGCGCACTTGTGAAATAGTGTTTAGTAGCATCCAGGGAGACGATAGATACGCACTTTCCCCAGCGTGTGGCGCTCTTCTCCCAGTCAACCTCTGCTCTGCCCAACCATCCTCTCAGAACTTGGCCAACTTCTTGCTTCTGCTCCTCACCTGAAGACTCTTCTCAGTTGAAGTCCAGCTGTTAGAGCTCAGCAGTGGCGTTTCTTCATGAAATGCAAAATATCCAGGCAAGTATTTTATTAAAGAATCTTGAAGACAATTTAGGATGGTGTGTGTGTGGGGAGGGAGTTTTGAATGATGAGGCATTAAGCAAGAGGAGGGAATTAGGGAGGACATGATAGCATGAATCAAGTTAAACTGCTCTTTTCATATGTATGTCTATGTCCATGCACATGTATATACACACATGTGAGTATATGTGTGTGGTGACAGAGACACCTTTTAATTAGCATATTGAACTATGCATTGATTTCATGTGAATTTTTGCAAATTATTCAGTGAATACTGAGTACTCTCAAGTGTGTCTGAATGTCATAAGAAGACAAAATTTGCCTGGCATGGTGGCATATGCTGGGAGACTGAAGCAAGAAGATGGAAGTTCAAGCCCAGCCTGGACAATTTAGGGCTCTGGTAAGGATCTATTTCAAAAAGGAAGAGCTTCGCTGAGGATATAGTTCAGTGCAAATGACCCTGGGTTCAATCTCCAGTACTGAGAAAAGTTCCTTTTATTTTTTAAGAAAAAAATTTTTTTTGGAAGTTGTACACCACAAAAGTTCTCTCTGAGTAGGCTGCTACACAGATGGGCTAAATGCACATTCACAGTTTTGTTCAAACTGGCTTCCCAGTGCTCGCAGTCTGCCTCATCCCTTTCCCTTTCTGTTTGTATTTTGCTCCATTCAAATAACTTCTCCATAACCCTGGGTGATCCCTCCTTGGAAATGTGGGTTCTTATTCACTCAATTTAGATGACTAAACATCAATTGTGGTCATCTGGGTTTCCTCTTTTTTTCTCATTCTGTGTGATTGAGAGGGGTGGGAGAAAAGATGTGAATGACTTTGTTGGAACTGAAAAAGTGTTTTTATTTTAGATTTTGCAGTTCATTTGACTTGCATTGTTTATAGGTTAAGGGAAAGTACATGCATACAAGACTCAAAACGAGCAAAATAATTTAAGACCTATATTTAACATTCATTACTTCCCATTTTCACAATAACAGTGCAAGACAGGTTATTAAGATATTTATTTTACAAGTGAGGAAACCAAGGCTTTCTGAGTTAAATAAATTACCGATGAGTGTACTCATTAAGTGGCTAAACCAGCATTTTGGCTGGGGTACACAACACAGCATCTGCCTCTTGAGGTTTGTTCATCAAATATCCTAGGCATGCTCTAGATCAGTGATCGGAGTTAGAAGACAACTAAGTCTTCAGCAAACTCCGTGGTTTCTAACCATATCAAACTTTTTTGAAAAGAAAAACATTTTTACTCTTAAGTTATAAAATGACAATGATTTACATTACTTATTTAACCAATATTCTAACTTGGTTTTGGTATATGTTTGATGGCATTGTTTCTTATAGCATTTGGTTGAATTTAGTGGTATGGTTATGTACAAGAATCACTTCTCAAGTCTCACTGATATCATTATGGGAGGGAATTCACCATAACTACAAAATTCTGAAGCCAAATGGCATGCTAAGATAGCTTAATATAACCCTGGTTTGGTCTTTTATTACTTTTGACTTTTAATAATTGATTTACACATACATCCGTATATACTTCACTTATTTCAATCAAGAATGATTCAAATTATTAGGGGGGAGGTGGGACAACAGAAAAAAAATAACTCTGGAAGCTTTTTTTTTGTTGTTGTTAAAAAAGATCTAAAGTTTTGATATAACTTTATTTTTAAAGCTTTTCCTCCTTTACAACCACCAAGACCAGTGTCCAGGTCTGATGAGAAAGGGAACTGGAGCATCAAACCAGGTTCTGCATCAGCTTTAGCTTAGTCTAAAGTACAACTCCAGAGACAACTGGTCTCTTCTGTATCAGACACTGCCAGGAAACCTGGTGACACCTACAGGCCAAGTGTGCTGTGAAGACTCCAGTTTAAAGCATGGTTGATCCGTGTACCTACCTGTGTGGACGTGGATGGAACACATGTGGACTCAGATAGGGCAGTGGCCCATATGCTGTCTCTTATAAAAAGTGAGTCACAGCCACAGGTATTGGGTTAATCTCAGCTGCCAAAGTCTCTCCAGGTTGCTCTCACTTGAAGTTGGATGAAATAACTTTGAAAATATGATTTTGATCCAAATTTTCAGTTATTAATTGGTCTTAAGTTTCTGTTCTATATTCTTCCCTCATTTTGAATTCCACTTTTTCAAGGATTAACTTAGATGTGTATCATCAGTGTTCAAATATCTGTGTCAATCCATTGAGCAAGTGTTGTGATGTGAAGCTAATAGCACATGATAATATCAGAAGTTTGATAGCTATAAATACTGCTATAAATTGGCAGAGTGTATGTGTACCACAGTCAAATGAGGTTCCATACTTTTCCCCTATTCTTGTTAGTTTTTTCCTCTGCGATCTCTCCTACCTTAAATGTAGTAATTATTATATATATGTAATTTTAAAAAGAAAAAATGAAACAAAATTTCAAAACAAGATAATAGGAGAGTAACAATGGTTAATACATTACATATTGTTATCTTTAAATTAGCTAGTCAGAGTGCAAGATACAGACATTTAGTGTCCAAACAATATTATCACAAACCTTTCTTTTCAATAAACTAAGAGAAATTAGTAGTATAACTATCTAACTATCTTGTATATATAACATATATATAACACAAATATATGTTTAACATATATATATATATATATATATATATGTTTTTTTTTTTTTTTTTGCTGTTCCCTTCCTTCTTTTCTCCTTTGGTCCCATCCCAGCTTTTCTTTCTTTTTGAACAGTTTCTTCCTTTTTTACAATATCTATTGTACATTTTGGATATTACCTGCTCTTTCAGTTTATCACACTACAAAGACAATATATTTGCACATGTGTATCTGGCTTATTTCACTTATGAGTATGGTCTTGAGTTGCATCCATTTACCAATAAAAGTCACCAGTCTATCTTTCTTTATGGCTAAGTAGTACTCCATTGTATAAAAAGACTACATCTTTTTTATGCATTCCTCAGTTGATCTGCATGTGGGTTGTTTCCAAGATTTAGCTATTACAGATTGTGTTGCTATAAACATGGGTGCACATACATCATTGTAGTATGATATTTTTAATTTTTCTGGGAAGATGTTCAGCAGGAAAATAGCTGGGCCAAATGGGACCTCCAATCTTAGCTTTTTGACAAATCTCCACACTGATTTGCACAGGGTTGCACCAGTCTACACTCCCACCAACAGTGTAGCAGTGGTCCTTCTCCTCACAACCCAGTCAGCATTTGTTACTGGTTAATTTCTTGATAATAGGTGTTGTTTTCTTAATTTCTCTCTCAGTGAGTTTGTTATTCGTATACAGAAAGGCTATTGATTTTTGAGTGTTGACTTCATATCCCACTATGCTACTGAATTTGATTATTAAATCTAGTGATTTTTAGTGACGTTTTTAGGGTCTTCCATGGAGAGTATCATGTCATTTGCAAGTAACGATAATTTAACTTCTTCCTTTCCTATCATTATTTCTTTTACTTCTTTCTCTTATCTAATTGTTCTGACTGAAGTTTCCAGGAGTGTGTTTGAATAAAAGTGGAGACAGTGGACATCCTTGTCTTGTTCCTGATGTTAGAGTGAAAGCTTTCAGTTTTAGTCCATTTAGTATGATGTTGGTTGTTGGTTTATCATACATGGCTTTTATCAGATTGAGACAAATACCATCTATTCCAATTTTCTATAGGTTATTTTTTTATCTTGAATGGGTGCTGAACTTTGTCCAAAGTTTTTCTGCATCTATTAAGATGATCATATGATATCCAGGCATGGTGGCACATGCCTGCAATCCCAGAACTTTGGAGGCTGAGGCAGGAGAATCACTGCAAGTTTGCGACCAGCCTAGGCTATGAAGTAAGCTCAAGGTCAGCCTAAACTGCATAGTGAGACCCTGTCTCAAAAAACAAACCAAGTAACCAACCAACCAACAAGCAAATGAGAAAAAAAAAAAAAAAAAAAGATGATCCTATGATTTTTTTCTTTGGCTCTGTTAATGTGGTGTATTACATTTATTGATATGCATATGTTGAACCACCACTGCACCCTGGGATGAATCCCTCTTGGCATGCTGTATAATCTTCTTGATGCTTTGTTGCATTCTTTCTGCCAGTATCTTATTGAGGAGTTTTGCATCCATGTTCATTAGGGAGATTGGCCTGTAGTTCCCTTAGTTGGGTCTTTCTTCGGTTTTGGTATGAGGGTAATGCTTGCTTCCAGGGATGAATTTGGAAAGACTGCTTCCATTTCAGTTTCATTAAAGAGTTTGAGAAGTAGTGGTGTTAGGTACTATGTAAATATCTTGTAGAATTCATCAGCGAATCTATCAGGGTCTGGGCTTTTCTTTATTGGTAGGTTTGTAATTACATCTTTATTCCATTAGTTGACTCTGGTTTTTAAGGATTTTTATATAATTTTGTTTTTTGTTTTTTGGTGGCACTGGGGATCAAACTCACAACCTTGCGCTTGCCAGGCAGGTGCTTAAGCCACTAAGCCAGACTCCCAACCCTAGGATTTTTATATCTTCTTGATTCAGCTTTGGTAATTCATTCATATGTATCCAGGAATCTGTCCATTTCTTGTGCATTTGCCATCTTATTAGAATAGAAGTTTTCAAAATAGGTGTAGATGATTTGAATTTCTGCAGGGTCCATTTTGATTTCACTCTTTTCATTCCTAATTGCGGGGATTTTTATCTTTTCTTTTTTAAAATAAAGTTGGATAAGAGTTTGATGATTTTATTTAATCTTCCAAAGAACCAACTCTTTGATTCATTGATTCTTTGCACTGTTTTCTTAGTCTCTTATGTGTTAATTTCTGCTCTGATCTTTATAATTTCCTCCCATGTATAAGCTTTTGGCTTAGCCTGCTGTTCTTTTTCTGTAAGTTTGAGGATCATTGTTAAGTGGTTTATTTACACTTGCTATGTTTTCCTGATAAGAGTATTCACTGCTGTAAATTCCCTGCTTAGGACTACTTTCATTGTGTTCCATAAGTTCCAGTATGTTGTATTATCATTATCATTTAATTGCAGAATCTAATTTCTTCTTTAATTTCATCTGTGACTCATTGGTTGTTTAGGAGGGTGTTATTTAATTTCTATGTGTTTATGAAGTTCTTGTGGTATCCAATTTCATTGTACTATGGTCTGATAATGTGCATGGGATAATTTCAATTACTTTGCACTTACTTAAGCATGTTCTATGAGCTAGCATGTGGTCTATTTTGGAGAATGTACTGCGTGCAGCTGAGAAGCATGTGTATTCTGATGTTGTGGGGTAGAACCCTCTGTAGACATCTACTAAGTCCATTTGCTCAAAAGTTTGCTTCAGTTCTAATATATTATTGCTGACTTTTTGTCTAGTTGATCTGTCTTTTTGTGGAAATGGAATATTGAGAACCCCCAATGAAACTGTATTATTGCTTATTTGACTTTTCATGTCTGTTAATATTTGTTTTGTATGTTTGGGTGGACTGGAATTTGTTGCATATGCATTTATGATTATTATCTCTTCCTCTTGGATTGTTCCCTTTGCAACATTATAGTGACCTTTTTTCTCTTAATCAGTCTTCTCTTGAAATTTAATTTGTCTGCAAATAGAATAGCTACTCCTGGTTTTTCTGGGTTCCTGTCACATGAGTACTATTTTCTATCCTTTGACTTTCAGTCTATGAATTTCTTTTTGAATTAAATGCATTTCTTGTATGAAGCATATTGTTAGATTTTGCTTCTTGATCCATTCTGCAAGTCTGTGTCTTTTGATTGGTGAATTGAGACCACTGACATTGATGGTTATAAGTGATATGTATTGACTTATCCTTGTCATGTTATTGTTCTATTGTTCCCTGCCCCCCTCCCCCCACCTTTTTCGCTCGGTCTAATTGTTTGTCTTGCCTGGTGGATTCCTTCTGTTGAGGTGCGTGAAGCTGTAGTCTTTATTATCTCTGTCTATAATATCCTTAAAGTGGCATATGCATCTGTCCGGCAGGCATGAAGTTGTGAGTTCGAACCCTGATGCCACACACACAAAAAAAAAAAAAGAATATTCTTAAAAAGATTTGGTGTGCTGGTTTCGTTGTCATAAATTTCCTCAGATGCTCTTCGTCATGGGAGTATCTTATTTCTCCATCAGTTTTGTGGTATACATCAATCTGGGTTGAAGGTTGTTCTTCTTTAGAACTTGAAATACTTCACTCTAAGCTCTCCTTGACTTGAAGGTTTGTGTTGAGAAGTCAGCTGTAATTGTGATGGGCTTTCCTTTATTTGTTTATTTTTCATAGTAGCTTTTAAAATTCTATTCTTGTGTTGAATTTCTGGAATCTTGATTATGATATACCTGCCTGTAGATTTTTTTTTTGATTATGACTAATCGGAGTTCCATATGCCTCACTTAGCTGTATGTTAAATTCTGTTTCCCTGCCAGGTAAGTTGTCTGCCATGATGTCTGTGAAAAGATTTTTTTTAAATATAACATTTGTGCTATCTCCTGCTTTTTTATTGACTCCAATCATTCTTAAGTTATTCTTCTTTTATATAAGAGAAAAAAGACACATATAAGAAAGACAAAAAGCAAAAGAGACAAACAAATGACAACAGCAAACCCACGACAGTAACATTATAGGTTTACAAAACAAGACAATAGGAACTTGACAATGGTTGCAATATTGCGTGTCGTTACCTTCAACACTGTTGCTTACATTAACAGATATAGACATGTAAAATTGATCTAACCATGTATTAACTGATCTTTCTCAATAACTAATACATTAAGCAGTATAGAGATTTTAGTTATCTTACATATACATATATACAGTTTATGCCTTTTTCCTTTTCCCTTCCTTCTTTCTTCCTTTTGCCTTTCCCATTTACTTTTGCTCTTTGAGAAGTTTCTTACCCTTCCACAGTTTTTATTGTAGATTTTGGATCATATGTACCATTTCAGTTTCTTATACTAGGGAGACAGTATGGTATTTGCACATGTGAGCTTGATTTATCTCATTTATGAGTATGGTCTCAAGTCGTGTCCATTTACTTATAAAAGTTTCAATGCAATCTTTCTTGATAGCTGAGTAGTACTCCATCATATAAAAATACCACATCTTTTTTATCCATTCCTTGACTGATGGGCATTTGGGTTGTTTCCAAGATTTGGCTATTGCAAATTGGGTTGCTATAAACATGAGTGCACGAATATCACTGTGGTATGATGTTTTCAATTCTTCTGGAAAAATGCCCAGAAGTGGGATAGCTGGGTGAAATGGGATCTCTGATCCTAGCTTCTTGAGGAAACTCCACACCAACTTCCACAGTGGTTGCACCAGTCTACACTCCCACCAACAGTGGAGAAGAGTTCCTTTTTCCCCACAGCCCCTCCAGCATTTGTTACTGGTTGATTTTTTAATCTTGGCCATTCTTTCTGGAGTGAGATAGAATCTCAGTGTTGTTTTAATTTGCATTTCTTGGATGACCATTGGTGTTGAACATTTTTTCATGTATTTATTTGCCATTTGTATTTCTTTGCCATTTGTATTTCTTTCTCTGAGATGTGTGTATTCATCTCAGATGCCCATTTTTGGATTGGGTCCTTGAATTTTAGGGGCCTGATTTCTTTTAATTCTTTGTATGTTTTAGATAGAAGTCCTTTGTCTGAGGGACAATTGGCTAAGATATTTTCCCAGTTCATGGACTTTCTTTTCATTCTATTGGAGATTTCCTTTGATATGCAAAAACTTTTTAGTAAGATG
>RJWM01019135.1:0-39582 GCA_004363535.1 Dasyprocta punctata | reverse complement strand
GAACTCAGATGTGGAGCACTACCTTTGTGAACAGTGTGACCCCAGGCCTGTGGACAGGGTAAGCTATCCTCTAAGAAACCTTGGTTTATAAATAGAAGTTATAGCACATGAGCTGGGCGTGGTGGTACACACCTGTAATCCCAGCACTTGGGAGGCTGAGGCAGGAAGATCATTGCAAGTTCAAAATCAGCCTGGGCTATAAAGTGAGCTCAAGGGCCAGCCTGAACTGCATAGCGAGACACTGTCTCAAAAAGACAAAAAAAAAGTTGTAGCGTATGATGTCTTTTCCACCCTGCTCCTGCTGCACGGAATTTCCTTTTAAGTTATTCAACCTCTGTGTGCCTCAGTTTCTTAAATTTTACATTGAGGGTAATAATTCTATGCTCCTTTCTCTCAGGAGAATGAACAAAGGGAAAACAAAAATTCTTAGAAATCTTTGGAAAGAATAGAACTATGTGAAATTAAGGTTTTTAGCTGGGCATAGAGGCACATGGCTGTAATCTAAGCACTCAGAGAACTGAGGCAGGAGGATCACCACAATTTTGAGATGAGCCTGGGCTACATAGCTAGAGCCTGTGTCAAAAAAACAAAAAAGTTTTTTTATAAATACTGTTGTCTGTATGAGGAATAGCTTATAAAATAAAGAGCTTGGTACTGTAAATACCACTTATATTAGGCAGTGTTAAGAGAAAAGAGTACTGGACTCAGAATCAGCAAAGGTTTATATCTGGCCTGTTCTACACATAAGGTCTGATAACCTGCCCAAGTTATTAAGTGGGTTGTTCTCTTGATGCTGCCATATTTACATGTGGGATCTTAGGCAAGTCATTTCTATAAAAGGAGAGATTTAGGCAGCTTTTGTGCAGGGGCAGAAGGGCTGGGGAATGAACCCAGGACCTTACACATGCTAGGCAAGTGCACTACCACTAAGCTAAATAGTCTCAGTCCAGTGTTTTTTAACTGTGCCACTGCTGTCATTTTTAGGTGGACAGCTCCTTGTTGTGAGAGGTGCTCCCTAGAATATTGATGGAGATACTCAGTCTGCTAACTTTGTCCTCTAATTCCACTTTTCCAGCTTCAATAATTCCAGTTGTTTTTGTCTTTCATTTTTTATCTGTGGTGTATTGAAATGACTTAACAGTAAGCTTCGGGATTTAGGTTTTAGTTTTCTTTCCTTGATTAGAAATCAGTAGGCTTGGGGTATTGATTCCAGCCCTTATCCATTGCTTTCTGCTCCTATCAGGAGGTACCCATGATCCCACGGCCCCATTATGCCCAGCCCGGCTGTGTCTACTTCATCTGCTTGCTTCGAGATGACCTGCTGCTTCGTCAAGGTGTGTACACAGATTCTAACCAACGCTGCTTGTCAGAACTGTCGTTTGTGGCACATACCTATAATCTCAGCAGTTAGAAAGCTGAGGCAGAAGGATCAAAAGTTGGAAGCCAGCATGGGCTACATAGTGAGCTCAAGTCTGACCTGGACTTGATAGCAAGATCTTGTCTCTGGCTGGGCATGGTGTTGCACGCCTTTAATCCCAGCACTTGGGAGGCTGAGGCAGGAGGATCCTTGTGAGTTCGAGACCAGCCTGGGCTACAAAGTGAGTTCAAAGCCAGCCTGAACTGCATAGTGAGACCCTGTCTCAAAAAAATAGGGCCGGGAATTTAGCTCAGTGGTTCAAGCACCTGCCTGGCAGGCTCAAGGTTGTGAGTTTGATCCCTAGTACCAAAAAAATAAAATAAAATAAAATAGGGCCAGGGATTTAGCTCAGTGGCATAAGTGCCTGCCTGGCAGGCATGAGGCTATGAGTTTGCTCCCCGGTGCCAAAAAAACAAAAAATCTTGTCTCTAAAAAATAATAATAAAAGCTGGGCGTGGTGACGCACTCCTTTAATCCCAGCACTCGAGAGCCTGAAGTAGGTGGAGCGCTGTGAGTTCGAGGCCGGCTTGGGCTACAACACGAGCGCAAGGCCGGCCTTAGCTACACAGTGTGACCCTGCGTCAAAAAACCAGGGCTGGGAGTTTGGCTCAGTGACGTAAGCGCCTAACAGGCACAAGGTTGTGAGTTCAATCACCGGTGCCGCAAAAAAAAAAAAAAAAAAGTAGTAATAATAATATGACCTTAGTGAACGGGATTAAAGTATCTGCTATTTGTATAATAGTTATTGTCCCATGTGACCTCTACTAGCAATAGAACATAGATTCTTATATTTTATGCTTATATAACATTATGCTTCCACTCTATACTACTGATTTGTAAAGAGAGAAGTTTATAAAGCTATCTGTAAGCCCGTCATTGTAGTGCATACCTGTAATCCCAGCACTCCAGAGGCTGAGGCAGGAGGATCACTGTGAGTTTACAGCCAGCCTGAATTATATAGTTAGTTAAAGAGTTCAAGGGCAGCCTAAACTACAAAGCAAGACCCTATCTCCAAAAAAGAAAAAGCTAGCTTTATTTTTTTAAATAGTATTTATTGATAAAATAATAATACCTTGTTAACCAAAAGCTTTGCCATGTAAAAAGCTAACTTTAAAACTAAGAACAGCACTTAGGAAGTTCACAGTTTGAAGACTTCCCTCAAGTCTTTTGTTTTGTTTTGTTTTGTTTTGTTTTTGGTACCAGGGATCAAACTCACAACCTCACACCTGCCAGGCAGACACTTATGCCACTGAGTTAAATCCGTGGCTGTTTTGTCTTTTCTTTTTAGGTTTTTCTTTCTTTTTTTTTTTTTTTTTTTTTTTTTTTTTTTTTTTTTTTTTTTTTTTTTTTTTTTTTTTTTTTTTTTTTTTTTTTTTTTTTTTTTTTTTTTGAGATAGGGTCTCACTGTGTAGTTCAGGCTGGCCTGGACTCACTATGTAGCCCAGTCTGCCCTCAAACTGAGGCAGTACTCCTGCTTAAGCCTTTCAAGTGCTAGGATTGGGCACAAGTGCCTGCCTGGCAAGTGCATGGTCCTGAGTTCAATTCCCAGTACCAAAAAAGAAAAAAGAAAGAAAAGAAAGGTCCCTGGGGTGCCTTTTTAAAGAAAGCATTGAGACCCTAGGTAGTTCTTCGAAGTGCTGGGATTTCAGGTGTGCACTACCAAGCCCAGCCCCTCAAGCCATTTTTACATTCTAAAATTGATTATCATCACTATTCCACTGGTGTTTTAGCTTTCCATCTATGTATTGTTTTGTTTTGTTTTAGATAATGAGTTCTTTCTTTGTAGACCCTAGGTCAGGTGAATGGAAATTTTTTTTTTTTTTTAATTTTTGTTTTCTTTTGCTTTGCTTTGCTTTGCTTTGTGAAGTAGGGTCTCCCTGTGTAGTTCAGGCTGGCATTGATTTCATTATGTAGCCCAGGCTGGTCACGAACTCACAAGGATCCTCCTACCTCAGCTTCCCAAGACCTGTGATAGCAGATGTGTGCCACCACACGCAATGTTGGGAATTATTTTAATCCTCTCCTTTGCTGTTTGTCTTTCTAGGTGACTGTGTGTATCTGATGAGGGATAGTCGGCGCACTCCCGATGGCCACCCTGTCCGTCAGTCCTATAGACTTTTATCTCACATTAACAGAGATAAACTTGACATCTTTCGCATTGAGAAGCTCTGGAAGAATGAAAAGTATGTGCTGTGTTCCTTTCATTTTCTTTTACCTGTATCCTACCAGCAGAGCTGAATATTCACTAGATTCTGCTAATCAACTAAACGTATCCCTTCTCATTTTTCCTTTTGTTTAGAGAAGAAAGGTTTGCTTTTGGGCACCATTATTTCCGTCCCCATGAAACCCACCACTCTCCATCCCGTCGGTTCTATCACAATGAGCTATTTCGGGTGCCACTCTATGAGATCATTCCCTTGGAGGCTGTAGTGGGGACCTGCTGTGTGCTGGACCTTTATACATATTGTAAAGGTAAATGATTTGGGCTAGTTAAGAATAAACTGCATAGCCCCTGTTCGTTGATCTGTAGTTGGTCACCTCATTACCTTGTTGCCTCTGTCTAATGAAAGTTCATCCAGACCTAGCTGTGAAACTTCAGAGAAAAATACTACATTTTGTCTTTGTTTTACCTAGTGCTTGATATTCAGTAAATCCTCATTTCTACTATTGTTTTAATTTACTTAAAACTTTTAAGTACTCTTACTAATTGTAAACTACTGCTTTAACACACTTTACCTGTGTGCCCTTAGGCAAGCTACTTAACCTAAGTGAATTGTTTTTGAGGTTTTTTGGTTTTGTTTTGTTTTTGATTTTGTTTTTGTTTTTGAGATGGGGTTGTTCAGGCCGGCCTCAACTCATGGTGACCCTCCTGCCTCAGTCTCCTAAGTGTTGGGATAACAGGCATCTAATTGTTTCCTTACAGAAGATAAATTAGTATTTATTTTAAAGCATATGCCTATAATCCCAGCATTCTGAGAGGCTAATGCAGGAGGATTGCAAATTCATGTCCAGCCTGCACAGTTTAGGAATTTAACAAGAGCCTGTCTCAAAAAATAGAAAAGGAGCCAGGTGTGGTGGCTCACGCCTTTGATCCCAGCACTTGGGAGCCTGAGGTAGGTGGAGCGTTGTGAGTTCAAAGCTGGCTTGGGCTACAACGCGAGCACAAGGCCGGCCTGAGCTACACAGTGTGACCCTGCCTCAAAAAACTAGGGCTGGGAGTTTAGCTCAATGGCTTAAGGCCCTGTCTGGCAGGCGTCAAGTTGTGAGTTCAATCCCCCGTGCCGCAAAAAAAAAAAAAGAAAAGGGTGGGGATGCTGCTTAGTAGCCCTGGGTTCAGTAGCCAATACAAGAGAGTGCAGTATGGTAACAATTACATAATCTACAAAAGTACTTGTTCAATTTATTTCTTATAGTAAAAGCTTGATTATTGCTTGTTGTCGTAATTAGCAGAGTTCAATTTACAAAGCAAGGTAGTCCAAATATACTACTCCAAAACTGACAGGCTGCTTGCAGTTCTGTGACATCTCCTCCCATTTAAGTATTTTTGGCTAAGTATTGTGGCACATCCCTGTAGTTCCAGCACTTGGGAGGCCAAGGTAGGAGGATTACCACGAATTTGAGGCCACCCTGGGCTACATAATGAGTTCAAGACCAGCCTGTATTACATAGGAAAAGCCTGTCTCAAAAACAGTAAAAATGTTTATATTCAAGATCAGCATGGGGAGCACATGGAATCCCAGAACTTGGGATGCTGAGGCAGAAAGATTTCGAGTTCAGGGCCAGCCTGGACTATGTAAGACTGTCTGGAAAAAAACAATAAAAAAGCATTGCCTTCCAAGTGTGCTTCCCTCATATTTATTATCTCCTCTCTTTTCTCATGACTCCACCCAAAATGTGTGTTCCTCTCAAAATATTTAATCAAGAATTTCTGCAATACTCAATCTGCATTTCTGGTTTCTTTTTAATCCTATGTTATTCCATTTTGCGCTTTTATTTCCTGTATCTTTTTTGGACATTAGTGTCTTGAAAATTACTCTTTCTTCTCCGACTGTCAAATGCTTAGTTGTACAGCCATTCCCGTTAGCTACAATGTTTATTTTACCTCTTATGGATCTAGCTGCTCTCCCACAGGTCTTTGCTGGCCTCTGGGCAGCTAAGGGAAATCAAAGGGGAAGTCGGATTCTTTAACAGTGTTTGGACTCACAGGGAGACCCAAAGGAGTAAAGGAACAAGATGTGTACATCTGTGATTATCGGCTTGACAAGTCAGCACACCTGTTTTACAAGATCCATCGGAACCGCTATCCTGTCTGCACCAAACCCTATGCCTTTGAGCACTTCCCCAAGAAGCTCACTCCCAAGAGAGATTTCTCAGTAAGTCACCTTCCTAACACTAATATAGTCAGGACAGTCTGGTCCATGTATGGAAATCACAGAGTCTTACAGTGGTTCTCTGCTTCTTCATCCTGTTTCCTTCTCGGAAAGGAAATCACCATCTCTCTTTGGGATAATTGAATAGCATAAATCCATTTCCTTATAAGGAATAACACTTCCTAACATACATCTCAAGAAACTGCTGAATAGTGTTACTCTGTGGTTGGGTGTTCCGTTTTTTTCCACCTTTCTAATCTTTGCTATAGAGCCCCATATCTGTGACTTTTTGTTTGGGGTCCAGATGTCTCACACAAGGCAAGAGCACAACCATCATACTCATAACTTTAAGAAGCAGAAAGAATGGCAAGAACTCTGAAAATCTTTTGTGAAAAATATCTTTGCAGGGCACTGTGGTGCACACCTATAATCCTAGCACTAGGGCGGATCACCACAAATCTGAGGCTGACCTGGGCTATGTAGTGAGCTCAAGGCCAGCCTGAACTACATAGCAAGATTCTGTCCTCAAAAAACAAACAAAAAAGTATGTAAGACGTGTTCACTAAATAAAATTTGAAAAGAAAAAATTTTATATTAACCTAAAAAATACTTGTTTGTTTGTTTGTTTTTTGTTTTTTTTTTTGCGGCACTGTGGATCAAACAACCTCATGCCTGCCAGACAGGCACTTAAACCACAGAACCAAACTCCCACCCCTAGTTTTTTTGAGGCAGGGTCGTACTATGTAGCTCAGGCCGGCCTTGCGCTCGCGTTGTAGCCCAAACCAGCCTCAAACTCACAATGCTCCTCCTATCTCAGCCTCCTGAGTGCTGGGATTAAAGGCGTGTGCCACCACGCCCAGCTACTTGTTCTTTTTTTTTAACTATGTTAACTATATTATATATATGTATATGTGTGTGTGTGTGTGTATCCCAGCTACTTGTTTTTTAACTATCTTAAGTATATTATATATATGTGTGTGTGTGTGTGTGTTTCTTTCAGCTTCTCACACTAGTGAGACAATACAATGTTTACACATAAAAGACTTGGTGTTTTTTTTTTTTTTTTTTTTTTTGCGGCACTGGGGATTGAACTCACAGCCTTGCGCTTGCCAGGGCAGGCGCTTAAGCCGCTAAGCCAAACTCCCCAGCCCTGGTTTTTTGAGGCAGGGTCGCACTACGTAGCTCAGGCCGGCCTTGCACTCGCGTTGTAACCCAAGCCGGCCTCGAACTCACAACGCTCCACCTACCTCAGCCTCCCGAGTGCTGGGATTAAAGGCGTGCGCCACCACGCCCGGCTAAATACTTGGGGTTTTTTTGGTTTTTTTGGTACTGGGGATCAAACTCACAACCTTGTACCTACCAGGCAGGCGCTCCTGCCACTGAGCTAAATCCCCGGCCCTATTTTTTGAGACAGGATCTCACTATGCAGTTCAGGCTGGCCTTCAACTTACTTTGTAGCCCAGACTGGTCTCAAACTCACAATGATCCTCCTGCCTCAGCCTCCCAAGTGCTGGGATTAAAAAAATACTTGGTCTTAATATGTGTTTTCAGCCTCTTTCCTGTATATATTTTCTTTCAAATTGTTGAAAGTGTATGCCAGTAATTTTCATTTGTCATCACACAGATATTTTGGTCCTCTGTTCATCTGTTTGTTGTAATGAAGCCACACTTGAAAAGATCCTCAGTTTTGATATAATCAACTTAAAAGGAGAAAAGAAAGCACCTGCCTGGCAAGTGCAGGGTCCTGAGTTCAATTCCTGGTATCAAAAAAAAAGAGAGAGAAAAGAAGTACTGATTTTGGCTTATGGTTTCACGATGTCACTATATGGTCTCTTTGCCCTATTACTTGGGCCTGTGGTGGTCCAGTACTTCTCGGTAGGGAGCACTTGGGAAAGGAGGCTGCTCATGGCAGTCAGGAAGCAAAGAGAAAGGAAGAGATGAGCATCCCAATATCCCCTTCAAGCTGGGTGTGGTGGTGCACACCTGTAATCCCAGCACTCTGGAGGCTGAGGCAAGACAATCTCCTGAATTCAAGGCTAGCCTGAACTACATAGGGAGACCTTGTTTTAAAAAAAAAAAAAACAATTCCTCTTTAAGGGCACTCCCTGGTGCCTTTCCAGTGGGCCCCACATCCTACACACTGGGGGCCAAGCCCTAAACACATATGCCTTTGGGGGATATTTCCAAACTGTATCGGTGAGTCTGTCAAAGTTCATAGCCGTCTTCATGGACTAGTCAGGAAAACAAACTTACATGTCCCTCTTCTTTTGTTTATAGAGACAGGGTCTCAGTCTGTATTCTAGGGTCTTCCTGCCTCAGCCTTTTCTGAGTGTTGGGATTAACAGGTGTGTGCCACCATGCCCAGCTATACAGTGTTATTCCTTTAGTGTTTTTTTGTTTTTGTTTGTTTGTTTGTTTGTTTGTTTTGTGGTAGGAGGAGGTTTCCCATTCTTTTTTTCTTCTCTCTGCCTCCTGTCCAGCTCTATTTCTCTCATCCTGACTTTGGTGTTGCTTGCTCAATCAGTAGCTTTGAAACGCTAATCTTAACTATTTCAAAAGTAAGGTAGGCCAGGCATAGTAGTGCACATGGTGAGGGTAGCCTAGGCTACATAGTGAGTTCAAGGCCAGCCTGATCTATATAGCAAGACCATGTCTCAAAAAAAAAAAAAAAAAAAGCAGCAGAAGTAGGCCAGAACAGAGAAAATACTGAGTTTGCCTCTTTGGCTATCATTCTGAGATTACAAAATTGCTAAAAACTGTTGTGGCCTACAGATCACTACAAGTCTTCAAACCTTACTTTAAAGCTGGGCATGGTGGTGCACTTGGGAGGCTGAGGCAGGAGGATCCTTGTGAGTTCGAGACCAGCCTGGGCTACAAAGTGAGTTCAAGGCCAGCCTAAACTGCATAGTGAGACCCTGTTCCAGAAAATAGGGCTGGGGATTTAGCTCAGTGGCAGAAGCACCTGCCTGGCAAGTGCAAGGTTGTGAATTCGATCCCCAGTACCAAAAAAAAAAAGAAACCTTACCTTAAAAGTAACCCAGGGGCTGGGGATTTAGTTCAGCAACATAAACATCTGCCTGGCAAGCATGAGGTCATGAGTTTGATCCCCAGTACCAAAAACAAACAAACAAAAAAGTGTGCGCTAAACACGGTAACCCAGCTGAGCATAGTGGTCCACACCTATAATAGTAGCATCCTGGGACTCAAGCAGCAAGCTTGCAAGTTCAAATCCAGCCTTGCCAATTTAACAACTTGGTGAGACTCTTCCAAAAAAGGGGGAAAAAGGACTGTGGATGTAATACAGTTAGCCCTGGGTTCATTCCTCAATGCCATTAAAACCAAAAAAACAGCCTTACCCAGTGGCCCCAGGTCAGATCTAGCTTTGCCAGCCTCCTCAATGCACTTAACCTGTCCCTTTTCTTTTCTGCAGCCTCACTATGTTCCCGACAACTACAAGAGGAACGGAGGGAGGTGAGTCATGGGGGAAGTGAGGGACCCTAAGACCCTGACCAAGAGTGTAAATGGAGCATGAAAACAAACTCCTGCCCCCTCAGCTTCACAGCCAGGATCAAATCCTTCCCTGCCAGGTAGCCCAGGATAGTGTGTCAGCACCACCATGCAAGAACCTGACTTTAGTAGGTGCAGTCCCATTGTGCATCCTTCCTTGGGCAGGGGGATTTGTGGGACGCAGAGAAAAAGATTTGAAACTGAACTCCAGATAGACCCAGAAGTCTCTTTTTTAGATGTCTAGGCTTTCCCTGTTAACCTCATGGTGTCTCAACTTTGTGTTTTTGTTTTTTTGAGACAAAGTCCTGCTATGTGGTTCAGGTTGGCCTTAAACTCACTATGTAGCCCAGGCTGGCCTCGAACTCACAGCAGTCCTCCTGTCTCAGTCTCCTGAGTAATGGGATTACAAATGTGTGCCACCATGCCTGGCTAAGATGTATTAACTCTTGATGCTTCTGTGAAGATTAAGATACAGTCAGGAGTACACAGTGTGGGTTCATAGTTTCTGTGTTGTTGTTGCAATAGTAAGAAATGATGGTGACGCACACCTGTAAGATGTGCTGAAGAGACTAAGGCAAGAGGATCACCTTGAGTTTGAGGCCACCCTGGGCTACATAGTGAGTTCAAGGCCATCTTGAACAACATAGCAAGATCTTGTCTCAAAAAAAACAAACCAAAAATCGAACCTAGAAACACTATACTACTGAGTCCTTTTCAGCCTCCCAGCGTGTTGAGATTACAGGCATGTACATAGTGAGTTAAAGGTCAATATGAACTACATACTGAGACCCTGACTCAAAAAAACAAAGGAAAAGCTGGGCATGGTGGCGCACGCCTTTAAACCCAGCACTCTGGAGACTGAGGTAGGTGGAACGTTGTAAGTTCGAGGCCGGCTTGGGCTACAATGGAAGTGCGCAAGACTGGCCTGAGCTACATAGTGCGACCCTGCCTCGAAAAACTAGGGCCGGGAGTTTGGCTCGTGGCTTAAGTGCCTATCTGGCAGGCACGAGGTTGTGAATTGGATCCCCGGTGCCGCAAAAAAAAAAAAAAAAAGAAAGTTGGATGTGGTAATGCATGCCTATAATCCCAGCCCTCAGGAAGCTGGGGCAAGAGGATGGCATGAGTTCAAGGGCAGCCTGGGCTACATAGTGAGTACAAGACCAGCCTGAACTGCATAGCAAGACCCTGTCTCACAAAACAAAAACAAAAACAAAAACAAAGGAAAAAAAGGCCAATCGTGGTGATGCACTCAGAAGGGTGAAGCAGGAGGTTCATGAGTTTTAAGGCTACCCTGTCGTATAGCAAGATTCAGTCTCCAAAAAAAAAACGGGGGGGGTGTGGTAGCACATGCCTGTAATCTTAGCACTCAGGAGGCAGAGGCTGGAGGATCATTGCAAGTTCAAGACCAGCCTGGGCTAGGAAGTGAACTCCAGGCCAGCCTGAACTGCATAGTGAGACCCTGTCTCAAAAAGACAAAAAAAAAAAAAAAAAAAAAAAACTTCCATTAATTATGTATTACTGCATGTAGCCTATTGGTATCTCCATGTAATGCCACACTTCTCTGTATTCATGAAGCAGTCAGAGCCAGCTAAGCAGTTTTACCAGCCCTGCTATATTTTATGAATTTCTCTCATTTTTGCTTCAGATCTGTGAGGCAAAAAAAAAAAAGATTTCATTTTACAAACAAATTAAATTTTAGGAAAAGGTAGGGACTTGTTCAAATATTAATAAAGTAAAAAACAGTTAAGTTTCTTACATCAAGTAGAAAGACTCTAACAGAATTTAAGGCTCCTGGACTTGCACCTTTTATTCTCCTTTCCTCCCCAAATGTCTTGTTCAGTCTTGTACTAAATTTGCATATCCTTTTGGCAGATCATCTTGGAAGTCTGAGCGCTCAAAGCCACCCCTGAAAGACTTGGGCCAGGAGGATGATGCTCTGCCCTTGATTGAAGAGGTGCTAGCCAGTCAAGAACAAGCAGCCAATGAGATACCCAGCCTGGAGGATCCCGAACAGGAGGGCACCCCTGCCGAAGTCAGTGAGGGTGAAAAAAAACTAGAGGAAAGTAGTCAAGAACCCCAGCCAGCCTGTACCCCTGAGGAAAGACGACATAGCCAGCGGGAACGACTCAACCAGATCTTGCTCAATCTCCTTGAAAAAATCCCTGGAAAAAACGGTAAGAAGAATCAGGCTCCTATCTGGTGTTGAAGATAAGCAAGAAGTAAGTTGAGAGGTAATGAAAAAGATTGTTGACAATCCAGTGCAGGCCTTTACATGCTAGGCAAGCACTCTACCACTCAGACCCCAAAAAGACTTTTTCCCAGAGCATGGAAAATGTTGTAAGGAAATGGAATAGTTCTTTCGTAGGCCTTCCTTTAGTTGTATCTTCTGAGTGAAACTGGGAGGCGAGATGATCTCCTTCCCTTCCCTTTCATCTAGGGCTGGGGCAGAGCCTGAATTGCCTCTTGGTCTGAAAAGGACTCAATGAATTCCTGTGTTCTCCTTAAAGCCCAGTCTGGAGTAAGGAGTGGCAAAGTGGTACCTGATAAAACTTCTTGGTTCTGTTTTCAGCCATTGATGTTACTTACTTGCTGGAAGAAGGATCGGGCAGGAAACTGCGAAGGCGTACTTTGTTTATCCCAGAAAGCAGCTTTCGGAAGTGACCCTCAAAGAATGAGAAACTTGAGCATCTGGGATCCAGTGAAGCTAACCAGTCCTGCTTCCTGCTCGCTGGATGTAGACCAGGGCAGGAAGGTCCATCCAGGCAAGGGGAATGGGGCCATGTTGTTGATATTAGGTACTCAATAAACCTTAGAGCTTGTGGAGAGGCAGAAGAAGATCCCTTTGATCTGTCTGAGACAGCTCAAGTTTAATTTCCTCTCCATTGCTTCACCCTAAGACTTAATAATGTGGAGAAGAGGGAGGGCCACACTGGGGATGACCACAAACTATTGGTACTTTACAGCACTTGCCTTTCCCCACAGCTTGGGTTTTTCTGGGTCATCCTCTGATCCCACAGGCACTGCTAAGATGCTGCTTCCTATACCCAGGTATAACTCAGAATCCAAAGGGAAAGGGCCAGGATCCCCCACCCTACCCCATCTGTTCTCTATTGGCTCTACGAGCTACCCCAGAGACCTAAAACAGAGATAGTAGCTAAGGCCTCTTTCCAGTTCCTTGACTAAGAAAGTTTCTCTCTCCTTTCTTGCCCAACCAGGTCAAAGTAAAACATAAGTTGACAGCTCAAAGCACTTGTAACTGCTGCCCCCTCCCTACCTCTACTCCCCAAAATGGAATCATGGGATAGGGAAAGCCCCCATGGGGTCAGAAGGGGCAGTACTTTTAATTATTTTTTTTGGACCCTTCATAACCTGCAGAACGTTTTTTCTGAGAAAGCCAGGTCCCCGCCAGCACACTCTGTTTTTGATGCACTATGGTTCTTGTGTGTCTGCTGTGCTGTGAAAATAGATTCATTTCAAAATAAAATCATTTTGAAAACTACATTTAAAAAACTCTAAGCTCCTCCCCCAACAAAAATCACTACATAAACTGTTGAGCAGTATTCACCTATGAAGAGTATTTGTTGTAAGTGTAGATTATCAATTGAAAACACTACACTGTTTTCTTAAGTGTATAGTTTTTGATGTCCATCTCTTCAAGAGACAATGTGTTCTCTTTGATCCTAGTCCCATCTTCTCTCCATCCTCCTGAATGGTTTCATCGTCAGGAGGTATATCCAGGGTGTCTCCTTCCTTTCCATTCTCTTGAACAGAAGTTACCAGGCTATATTGTCTCTTTAAAAATAAAATTTAAAAGGCTTTGCTTTGTTGTCTTCTCAGACATACATATGCATATATGTTTAAATGTTCTTATAAGAGAAAAGATCGTTTTTAAATGTGCCAAGTTGAGTGTGTATATACGTGTGTGTGTGATATACATATATCTATAAATACATAGATATATGGATATATACACACATATGCTGTGTGATTGGTAAGCAATACAATAGTAAACATGTCCCCATTACTTTTTTCTAATACTGGACCAATGCTGTCCTAATTGTACATTTCCCCTTATGATGATGCTCTGACTTGTTTAGGTAGAAACATTGACCATCTTCCATTCCATTGACTTTTTTCTTTTTCTCCTTTCTGTGTCATTCTTGAAGAAAAAAACAAGAGACAGGGGATGCCATAGAGCCCCTTGAGCAGAGAAAAAGCAAAATAAATATTTTATTAAAGAAAAAAGAGAATTAAGAAAATAGTTTGGAGTATTTTCTTACTGTAGAGAAGCACTGTACATTACTAAGAGACCTGGGTATAAGATACTCACGTGTGGAGCTGGAAAAATCGCATGTCCAAGCCCGTTTGAGTGGTTTCCTTTGTTTTACATTGCAGGGAGTGGGTGGGAGGGAGGTGGGTCTAGGGGCACTTTGGGGGTCTCCTTTTAGTCAAAAGCAAGAAAATGACAAGAAAGAGATTAAAACCCAATGTTTCTTTTAATAGTGTTAAACACTAAAATTTTAAAAAAAAGACAAAAAGAAAAAAAAATTTGTAAAATGGGAGAACAGAAGCAAAAGACACTACGCTCTGTCATTTTATCTTTCTTTTGTTGAAAGACTAAAAACTGAAATGTTTTTTAGACAATCAAATGTTAGGTAAGTGCAAAAACTTGTTTTTTCTTACTGGTGTAGAAATTAATGCCTTTTTTTATTTTTCAGTTATTTTATAACAAAATAAAAAGAACCCCCCCATCTGCCAGGCGGATTTTGGTGTTTGAAATGCGGGGCAAAGCACTACATCACTGCAAATAGATACAGAGTAGTCTGCATGTCTGTAGGCTGTGTGATTGCGGAAAATATAAATGCTGCTAATATATTTCCTTTTTACAAAAGCATATCTAAATAGATGATTGTTTTGATGTTAATCTTTGTAAATTATGTATTACCAATTTTAACATTGGATGTAATTGCATAAAAAGCTTGCATCTCAATCCTTGAAAGTCTAGTATTAAATGGAAAAAAACTTTTCCTAACTGTGGAGTGGTGAGCTTGCTATTTTTTTCCTCTTTCCTACCCTTGATTTATCTTCCAGCATCTTCTCCATCCTGTTCGAGGAGGTCTCGCTAAGACCATGTCATAAGTATGCGAGGCCCCACATGAGCACCCTCACTGTTGACTTGGATAGGACCGTTTCTTCAGTTCTAGGATCTTTTTAGTAGGATCCAGCCTTGCCAAGGCACCACAATCACCACAACATGCCTTGATACTCTGTACATCCATGCTTTGCCCAAACATGCATTATCTCATTTAATGCTCAAAAACAACCACTGAAGCTGGCAATAATTTGAGGCCACGTTTTTAGGCACCTTTGTCTATGTATCAGAACATTTGTGTCAAAAGCAGTTTCCTTGTATTCATTTATTAGTCATTACAACAACCCTTTTCCAGTAAGTACCAAAACCCAGTTTTATAAACTGAAACAGCAGAAGGGCCAGCGATTTAGCTCAGTGGCTCAACCACTTGTCTGGTAAGTGTGAGGTCGTGAGTTTGATCCCCAGTACAAAAAAAAAACCTGAAACAGTAGACATGTCCAAGATCACACAGCTAGTTAATCCTTACAATAGCCTTCTGAGCTTCTCATTCCCATTTCATGGAAATGAAAACCAAAGTTTGGTAAGCTTCAGTAATTTGCCAAAGATAATCTTATACTGGAGGCAGGATCCCTGTCTATACTCACACAGACATTTCAGAAATAACCAAAGTGACACTACTAATTAATAAACCCACTCTTGTCGATAACTGAAAGGACAAAATTTTGCCCTAGAGGTGGACCAGACATTTAGACAAGGAGCTTAGGTAGAATACAGTTGCTCAGAAGCAGGACAATTTACTCAAAAAATTCGGTCTCCAGGCTGAAGATGCAGCTCAGTGGTAGACTGCTTGCCTAGCATGCACAAAGCCCTGCGTTCAATCCCCAGTACCACCAAAACAAACGAACAAAAAATTCTGTGTCCTGCAACCACTTCACACTCAAATCAGTCTCCTCTTAGCCACAAAAACAATGCATTAGTGTTAAATTTTCTTCCTAAGTTTATTTTTCTCTTGTTTTTTTGGCTTTTTAACACAGGGTCTCCTATGTAGCCCAAGCTGGCCTCCAACTCTCCAGAGATCTTCCTGCCTCAGCCTCCCTGAGTGCTGAGATTTTAGATGTGTACCACCACGCCCAGTTGAGATAGGGTCTTGATAAATTGCCCACAGTGAGTTCAAACTTGCCATCCTCCTGCCTTAGCCTCCCAGAGTATTAAGCTCACAGGCATGTCTGACTTGCTTTTTTGTTTTGTTGTTGTTACTGCCTATAGATATTTTGGCCTAGGTGTTATATACTATTACAAAACTAAATTTTCTATCCTTTCTCCTGTTTCATGTTCTGCAAGGAGATCCCACTGCTGTTACAGTTAGCTACTGCCCTAAGTTTGCCGGAATTTCATACTTTTTTTTTTACTTTTTTTTTTTTTTTTTTTGTGGCACCCAGGATCCAACTCACAACCTCGCACCTGCCAGGGCAGACGCTTAAGCCACTGAGCCAAACTCCCGGCCCTAGTCGCACTATGTAGTTCAAGTCCGCCTTGTGCTGGCGTTGTAGTCCAAGCTGGCCTCGAACTCACAACACTCCGCCTACCTCAGCCTCCTGAGTTCTGGGATTAAAGGCGTGCGCCACCACGCCCAGCTCATACTTATTTGGATCACACCTACTCTGAAACCAAACACATTGGGAATATGAGTTGGAACCAAGTTGCAACATAAGTCCTGGGCCCCAGACTATTCTGCAGATCTTTGAGAAATACTGGTTCTATTATCCAAGTAATAGTGGTTTGCAGTCTTCCATATGCCTACCCTAGGGGTTGTAACTCCAGTCTTTCCACTGAGCTAAGTGCCTACCTTTTTTTTTTTTTTTTAATAGGATCTTGCTTTGTAATTCCACCTGACCTTGAACTCACTGTAGCCCACACTGGCCTGGATCTTATGGCAATCCTCCTGACTCAGCCTCCTGAGTGCTTTTTGGGGTCAGGGTGGGGGGGCTTTGAGACAGTTTCACTATGGAGTTCAGGCTGGCCTTGAACTCACTTTGTAGCCCAGGCTGGCCTCAAACTCAAGAGTGATCCTCCTGCCTCCGCCTCCCTTGAGTGCTGGGATTACAGGCATGTGCTACTATGCCTGGCTATGTCATCTAACATGAAGATATAATTTCATTTGTTGTGAGCCAGGTGTGGTGGTGCACACTTCTAATCCAATGCACTCAGGAGGCAAAAGTAGGCAGAGTGTTGTGAGTTCCAGGCCGGCTTGGGCTACACGAGCAAGGCCAGCCTGAACTACACAGTGTGACCCTCAAAAAACTAGGGCTGGGAGTTTGGCTCAGCAACTTACGTGCCTGCCTGACAGGTGTGAGGTTGTGAGTTCGATCCCTGGTGCCACACACACAAAAAAAGGCTAGTCTAAAATACACAGTGAGGCCAGGGATTTAGTTCAGCATAAGTGCCTGCCTGGCAAGCCATGAGGTCATGAATTCGATTCCCCCCACCAAAAAAAAAAAATACAGTGAAGGCTTGCAGGTTTAGCTCAGCGGCTCAAATGCCTGCCTGGTAAAGGTGAGGTCATGAGTTCGATCCCCGCTACAAAAAAATAAAATAAATAAAATTAAATATACAGAGGCCCTACCTCGAAAAAAAAATACTAATTAGTAAACCCTGTTAAAAATATATAAATGCTAATTAATAAAATATATATGTAACTTCATTTGTAATAATAGTTTATAATTGAAGGAACTTCATAAGAACCCAAACTCTGTAACAGGATTCCCAGAGGCTCTCAGAATTCAATTTGAGAAACATTAATCTAGAGAGCACTTGAAACACACACAGGTCTGAAGTTGAAAGACCAGAGGCAAAACTAAAGCAAAGAGCAGATGAGTAACATCAGCTGGCCAAGGAAGGGAATGACAGCAGTCTCGCCGGCCCTGCTACCACTTGCAGAGCTTTGTTATCACCCCAAGATCCCTCTCCTATTACCATCCCAGTGCTCTCAACTTGGTTCCCACAGTTTAAGAAAACTTCACATTTCTTTACCCTGTTTCACCTCATAGATCTCAGTTTTTCTCTTAACTTTCCAGCTGCCAGGTTGTATTTAGGACTTTCTATTCTTTCAGCTTTTTTATTTCTATCTAAATCCATTATGGATTCCATCCCCATCCTTGGGCCTCTAAAATGTCTTAGCTCCTCTCATTTCCAAAGGTCAAAAGGTTGGGAGGCTGAGGTAGGCGGAGCGTTGTGAGTTCGAGACAGGCTTGGGCTACAACTCGAGCTCAAGGCCGGCCTGAGCTACACAGTGCGACCCTACCTCAAAAAACTAGGGCCGGGAGTTTGGCTCAGTGACTTAAGCACCTGTCTGACAGGTGCAAGGTTGTGAGTTCGATCCCCAGTGCCGCAAAAAAAAAAAAAAAAGTCAAAAGGAATCTCTTCAACTCCTGAAAAAGTAATAAATACCAAATCATTTTGTTTTTATTTAATGTACATCACCACAGAGTAGCAGTATTTTTTTTTTTTTTTTTTGTATCTTCAGAGCAGCAATAGTTGATAGGGAAAAATGGTGTCAAGGTGGGGATGTGGCATAGCGGTAGAACACTGGCCAACCATGCAGAATGCTAGGACAAAAAACAATTGACAACTTTCTGTAATACTGTACCTTTCTTCCACCTAAAAAGCAGAATTTTAATGGCTAAATCTCTTTTTTGGGGGAGGATGGGAATCGAACTGAGGACCTTGCGCTTGCCAGGCAGGCTCTTGTGCCACTGAGCTATACCGCTGGCCGTCTTTCCTCATTTTTACTGAAGCTTCTGTCATAACAGTCTAACAAAAATTTCAGAATAGCACTTAGCTGGGCATGGTAGCACACACCTGAGCCAGGAGGAATGCCATGAGTTCAAGGCCAGCTTGGGCTACATAGTGAGACCCTGTTTCAAAAAACGAAATAGAATCCCAGCACTCGGGAGGCTGAGGTAGGAGAAGTGTGAGTTCGAGGCTGGCTTGGGCTACAATGCGAGTGCAAGGCCGGCCTGAGCTACATAGTATGACCCTGCCTCAAAAAACTGGGGCTGGGGGCTTGGCTCAGGCAGCTTAAACGCCTGCCTGGTAGGCGTGAAGTTGTGAGTTTGATCCCCAGTGCCACAAAAAAAAAAAAAAAATAGACAAGCACTTGTGAGAGTTCAGGCACAAAGCAAAGGCCACTCACCCATTCTCCGGGGAACATCAAGAACTACACCTAATGGTGGCACACACCTATAATCCCAGTACTCAGGAGGCTGAGGCAGGAAGATCACTGAGAGTCTGAGGCCAGCCTGGGCTACAAAGTGAGTTCAAGCCAGCCTGAACTGCATAGCAAAACTCTGTCTCAAAGACAAAAAAAGCCATGTACCTGCACCTGACTGGTGCTGCACTGCATGCCAGGAATCCTAGCACTCTGGGAGGCTGAGGCAGGAGGATTGCAAGTTTGAGCCCTGTCTGGGCAACTTAATGATCTAGCAAGACTCAAAAAAAAAAAAAATTTTTTTTTTCTCGGCACCAGGGATCAAACACACAGCCTCACATCTGCCAGACAGGCGCTTAACCCACTGAGCCAAACTCCCAGCCCTAGTTTTTGAGGCAGGGTTGCACCATGTAGCTCAGGCTGGCCTTGCGCTTGTGTTGTAGCCCAGGTTGGCCTCGAACTCACAACGCTCCACCTACCTCAGCCTCCCAAGTGCTGGGATTAAAGGCATGCGCCACCATGCCCGGCTAAGACTCAAAATTTTTAAAAGAAGGAGGCAGAGATGGCAACTGAATGTGAAGGCCTTGGATTTAATCACTAGTACTGAAAAAAAGACTGCACCTGCACTAGGAAGAAAGCCTCTGCCTCTGTTAACAGGACTTAACCCAATAGCCTATATCCTAAAAGCCACAGTGACACACACATTCAACTCCCTTACTTTATTAGGACAAAAGAGGAAATAGACCAGTACCATAGGCTTACCCACCAGGGGTGTCCAGGCTTCAGCAGCTAGCACAGCATGAGTACATCATAAATACAGGCAAGGTAGGTATGGGGGAGTCAGATTCCATACAGAGGAAGGAGGTCTGGCACCCGCGTAGGGTTGTGGGCTGAGGCATTGCTGAACTGGCACAGTCCACTTAGGGATGAAGAGAGAGGGGGCGCCAGGTTCCACTCTGCAGATAGGGAGATGTTCCCTTACTCACATGGGAAGAGGAAAGAAGTTGCATGGAGAATTCCTTCTTATATATTTGAAAGAGCAGATTTCACATTACAGATGGGCATGGAGGGAAGAAGGAACATTTATTTTAAATAGCAGAAATGGATGTGGAAAGAAATTTTGCAGGCAGCAAAAAATGCTTCTGGGATGGTTAGTTTATGTGGATTAGTATTCATGGGCCATGCCCTTCCCAGGTGACAGGAGAGAGATACACGCAGGAAAGGAAAGGATCCAGGGCTAGAGAACAAGGGAGGTGTACCCCACGGGCACCAGCCCTTCCATGCCATTCCGCCCGCAGTGGAGCCAGTCCTCGTCCACTGTGGCGATGACACGCAGCACTTCCCCTCGGCGGAAGCTCAGCTGGTCAGGTCCTGCAGCAGTGTGGTCACAGAGGGCCCGAACCGCCCTGAATGGGTCAGAGGAAGATGCTGGGATGAAAGAGGTGGCAGTCCCCAGCTGTCCTGGTCTCCTGTTGTTGGTTCAGCTCAGTCAGCTCTGGACTCTAGAGGGACTTGAAGGCCTCCATCAACATACTGATTCTTTCTAGGGCCCTAGCCCTCTCCTGAGCACCAAACTCAATTTCCAGCAGCTCATTTGACACTACACTTCTCACTGATGCTTCATGTTTAACATTCGCAAACCAAATGACCCCTCTTAATACTCCCAACCAGTTCCTGTTCATGTCCCTGATAATGATAAACAGCTCCACTTTCAACTCAATTGTTCCTAGCAAAAATGTGGGCATCTTAGTCCTTGCATCTGATCTATCACCAAAACTAGTTTGATGTCCATATAGCCTACTACTACACTACTATCTTCAATATCCTAATTTTGGCCTCTATCCTCTCCCTCTAGACCACGGTACATAATCAGCAATTCTCCATGCATCTTTCAAGGTCTCTATTCCCAGTACCCTTCTCCACATAGCAGTCAGAGATCTCTGCAAAACACAACCCAGCACATCACTGCCAGTCTTAAAGGCCTTCAAGGGCTCCCACTGACTCCAGGTAAAGTCCAGGCTCCTTAGCTGGCCCACAGACCCCTCTGCCACGTATCTGCAGTTCCTCACCACACTTGGGCCTCCTCACCTTCACCTCCTGTTCCTCCTGCCAAATGCACATTCTTATGCCCTCACTGAGCCTTCCTTGAGTCCCTTAAAGCCTGAGACATGGCCTTTCCTCATCTATTAATTTGTATCTGAGCCGGGCGTGGTGGCGCACGCCTTTAATCCCAGCACTCGGGAGGCTGAGGTAGGAGGAGCATTGTGAGTTCGAGGCCGGCTTGGGCTACAACTCGAGCTCAAGGCCGGGCTGAGCTACACAGTATGACCCTGCCTCAAAAAACCAGGACCGGGAGTTTGGCTCAGCGGCTTACGCGCCTGTCAGGCAGGTGCAAGGTTGTGAGTTCGATCCCTGGTGCCGCAAAAAAAAAAAAAAAATTTGTATCTGCACCACCACAAGCTCCTTGAAAGTACAGTCTCCAATATGCTGACCTGCCATTCCCTCTGGCATAACGTGACATATAGGAAGCACCTGAAAAACACTGCCAAACAAATGAAAAATCAAGAACTCAGTTCAATGGCCTGGGAGAACCCACAGAAGACCTCACAGAACAAATCTGAAAATTCCACTAAAGAAACAATTCCTCAATGTACACATACCTACTTTGGACCAAATGCTTTTCTAAAATTATGTTTTACTTTCTGAGCAACCATAACAAAAGTATCACAAATTACGCTCTTTTTTTCAGAGGAAAAAACAAGGCTCATTAAGTGCCACACCAGTAATAAATACAAAAAGCAAATAAATAGCAATGCAAACTACTCTGATTTTAAAGCCTAATACACTCCCTCCTGCCCAGTTGGACAACAGAAGCAGAACTGCACACAGGCAGCTCCCCAGTCTATGGCCACCCTGAATGCGCCCAATCTCATCTGATCTCAGAAGCTAAGCAGGGTTGGGCCTGGTTAGCACTTGGATGGGAGACAGCTCCCCAGTCCTCACCTGTGGGCCTGCACCGTGCTGGGTGCCGAGGGCACAAGCTCTTCGGGAAGAGTCTCAGGAGGTGGCCCTCGCTTCACCAGAGACAGTACACTCACTGTTGGGGGGAGCCAGCTGGATGGTCTCCTGGGGGGAAGAACACAGGGTCACAGAGGTCACCCGAGAACCCAGGCTTTGAAGGGAAAGATGCTGAGTGCCCTGACTACCTCTAACTGGTCAGGAGTTGGCAGTACTGAGGGTAGAGTGGCCGTTGTGGATCCTAAATACTTTTAGTGTGATTAGGGAGATGATGATAAATGTCTTAAGATATGGAAAGTCACAAGGGACCCACAGGACCAGCAGGGTCTGTGCAGGCTCAGAAAGATCCAGAAGGTACTAGGAGAATATCTGAAGCCATTCAAGGCCCCGCAATGATCAAGCTCTAGAGCAGGCATCAGCAAACTTTTTTTATTTTCTTTTGTTCATGGCTGTTAAAAACCATCACTGGCTGATCTCTCACCTAAAGGATCATAAGTCACTAGAGTTTCAAGTGAGGCTACTAGGGGTTCTGAGATGGAGTCAGAGGGTCATGCAGCAGACACAGAACTCCAATACCTGGACTTCTGGGCTCCACTCTCATTTTCTGTGGGGCCCCCAGGCACACCAAACAGTCTCCCAAGCCACAAGCTTCTGCCTGGTACAGGTTCCTCTGTGGGTAGGGGTCTTTCCTGTGCATTCTCAGCTGCAGTTCCATGATGCCTGGCTCCCCAGCGGGGAAGAGGGAAGCCCTCGGTGCCCCCAGAGGCATAGACACGGGAGGCCTGGGTCAGCTGCTCCCACCAGCTGCCTGGTGTAGGGGGACTGGAAGGTGCAGAAGGATTGGGAGTGGCTTCCCCAGAGGGCCCCCGGAGACTCTGGGCCAGCCGACCTCCCCAGTGCAGCACAGCCTGCATGGTCTGCTGCAGTGTTGGAGGCGGGACTGGAGGGGCAGGGGCCTGCGTTGGCCCCAGGGGCAGGTGGTGATGGTGCTCAAAGAGCAGGTCCAGGTGGAAGGTGAGCACCGACAGTGGTTGCAGCAGGAGCAGCAGCTCTGTGGACAGGGATGGGCAGCCACCCCGAGCCAGGGAGAAGAATCCAGTGGGAAGATACAGGAGGGACAGCAGGCCTGGAAAAGAGAGGTTCACATCAAGCCGGGCATGGTGGCGCACGCCTTTAATCCCAGCACTCGGGAGGCTGAGGTAGGAGGAGTGTTGTGATTTCGAGGCCGGCTTGGGCTACAACGCAAGCGCAAGGCCGGCCTGAGCTACATAGTGTGACCCTACCTTAACAAACTAGGGCTGGGAGTTTGGCTCAGCGGCTTAAGCACCTGCCTGGCAGGAGTGAGGTTGTGAGTTCAATCCCCAGTGCCACAAAAAAAAGAGAGAGAGAGAGAGAGGTTCACATCACCTCCCACCCTGAGCCCAGGCCCACAAAACCCCTACTTCAGGGCTGGGAGTTTGGCTCACTGGCTTAAGCACCCGTCTGGCAGGCACAAGGCTGTGAGTTTGGTCCCCGGTGCCGCAAAAAAAATAAAAATAAAACTACTTCAGTCCCACAGTCAACAAACATCTCTCTAGGCTTCACTCTGAGCGGGAGTATGGGAAGGTCACACGACTGACACATCCCTGCCCATGTGGTCCATCACATCCAGAGCGAGATGCTTGAAGAGCAAGTGGTGATAACAGGAATAAGACAGTAAGAAAAAGCACAAGAGGCCCTCAGTAGCCTCACTGAAGAAGGCTCACAGGATGAAAAACAGGCGGTGAACAGGTAGGAGGAGCAGGGAGGCCTACTCGAGGTAAAGGGCCAGCATCAGTACAGCCCTGGGCCACAGAGGACCAGACAGAAAAACTATTGACAAGAAAACCCTGCACTTCAGGCAGGGAAAGAAGGCAGGGACCAGACAAGGCTTTTCATCTTTCTTCCCCTAGAAGTTCCAAGGAGAAAGCATATTAAAATCAGAGCTCTGGACTCATTCTGGGATCAGTGGGAGCCAGCAGGAAAGACCCCTTCCCTTCTCCCTCCCTCCCTCCCGGCTCTGCCACCCAGTCCTTTCCCATCTTCTGACCTGCATCTTCCTGGAGACTGGAAAACCACAGCTCCAACTGCTTGGTGCTGAGAAAGTAGAGAAGGCAAGTTTGAAGAGGTGGAGGACTGCAGCCCTCTAGGGGTAGGGAATGGAGGGTGAGCAGGTGGGGGTGGAGAGCCCTTCTTTAGGTACATAGGACACCACTACTGTGTCCCCCACGACGCTGCATTGGCCACTCACTTGAGGAGGCCCAGGATGAAGGCATGGAAGCGGCTGCGGCTGCTACTCAGCGGGGCCAGTCGGCTGACCTGGCTGTACAGGGATCCCAGGGAGCGGGTGCTGGACCCTGCAGACAGGAGACGTGGTCAGCAAGGCCCCGAGCAGCTCACGCGGGGCGCAGGCCTTCTCCGCTCACCTGGCTTCACGGACGCCTCTACCACGCTCCAGGGGCTGCTCCTGCGCTGCCCGGTGATGAGGTCCTTCCGGAAAGGCTTCAGCCCGTCAGCCACCAGGGCGTGGAGGGCCGGGCAAAGGGTAGTCAGCACCAGGTGCCCCACATCCGGGCTCAGCCGGCTATCTCCCAACTGGGCCTGGAGGCGGTGCGACGCTAGTGATTGGGTCCCGAGACCTGTCCAGCCAGCACCCACTAAAGCTCCTGCCCCCACCAACTACAGAAATCTGCAAATCCCCAGCACCGCCCCTCCAGCCACGTTTACCTTCTGAACCAAGTTCCGGGCAGCACCGAAGTGCGAGATGATTTTATCCACTGAGGCGCTAACAGCTATCAGTAGACCTGGGGGAGGACCGGGAAGGTAAGGCCTCAAAACCACCAGTCTCCAGGCGGATGCACCCAAGGGGTGCAGAGTGGCTGGTTTGTGCCATTAGACCCTTAAAGCCCAAGGGACGCCTGCCTGAAAGGCAGATCACCGGAACCCGAAGGCCAGGAGTCAGCTCAACCGACCTTTCTTCTGCTCCTGCAGTTGCCCAGTTCCACTCTGGGCTTCTGCCATCCACAGGCGCTGGGCCCCGGGGACACCGGCGAATGACCAGGAACTACGCACTAGGTGAGGGAAGAAGGACGCAGCGACCTTACCAAGGGTGCCCGAGGACGCCGGCGCCCACACAGGGACCTGCTGTAAAGATTCCTGAGAAGTGGGGGACAGGACCTCGAGGAACGCGAAAATCTGCCCAGCCGGCCTGAAACCCTACACTGCCTCAGCACGCGCCGCCCCCATCTCGGCTCCCAGGCCCCTCCTCAGGGCGCAGGCCCCACCTCCTCAAACGAGCCTCGCGGGAGTCCCGGGAGCCCCCGCCCGGCCGGCTGGGGCTCGGAAGCGAAAGGAAACTGAGCTGCGGACCGAGGGAAGCACGTGGGGAGCCAGGGCCAATGGACAGACAGACGGACCAAGGGGAAGAAAGGGAGCTGAACACAGGTCTGAGGACTGTAAGGAGCCCAAAGAGGAAACTTGGTCCCGCACCTACCCAAACCCTGTGGAGCGGGATCGGAACCTCGGGGGCCCAAAGGTGCCTGGGCTGCACCCTTCACACTCCCGGGGCAAAGCGGGTCCAGCCCGAACCACGCTAAGCAGGGGTTCCGCGGCGGGTGTGACCCAGGGTCTCTAACCCTGGCTTAGCCGAGGCAAGTCCGAGACCCAGTGACCAGAGCGGGACTGGAGAGTGACGGGCATGCCGTGAGGAGCGCAGTAACCCCACCCAGCGCCAGCACGAGGGGAAGCCAGACTCCCCGGTGCTGAAGAGTTTGGTATTTGCCAGAGTTGAAACGTGGGACCCAGCAGTGTACCCTGGAAAAAGCTACAAAGGAAAGCTGGGGGAGGGTGGGCAGGGCCTCGACGTGGGCGGGGCGAGCGCCTGGCGAGGCCGCTGGCCAGCCGGGTCTGTCTTACGTAGCCTGGGCGCAGGCGGTGGGCTCCGGGTCCAGCGCGTGGCCTTCTGAGGACGCGGTGGCCGAGGTGGCGGGGGGGCGGGTACCTGGCGGGGCGGGGGGGCCGCGGCGGGGAAGGTGCTACTTCTGGGGAAGAGCGGGGAGAGCAGCAGCGCCAGCTCGGGGCTGGCCAGGCAGGGAAGGGCGCCCCGAGTCGGGGGTGAATACGCTCCCACTGGGGACAGGCGGACCGGAAGCAGCTGTTCCTCGGGGGGGCTGGGTCCCCCCAGCAGCCGCAGGCGGGCGCCGGGCCACCCGGCCAGAGGTGCCAGGAGCAGAGACCCAGGGGCGCCTGCGCCCCCACCCTCCAAAAGGGGGCGCCCGTCGGCTGAGAACCGGAAAACTTGGGGCCCCGAGAGCAGGAGGGGACCGGCTACAGGCGGGATTGGCAGGGCCAGGCACAGAGGGGAAGGAGGACAGCGGGACGCGCAGCCAGGCAAGGAGGAGCAGGAGAAAGAGGGAGCAGAAAGTTAGTCCCCAGCCACTGGCTCCACCCGGTTCCCTTCCCGGAGCCTCCCAGACAGAAGGGGCGGAGAGGGAAGGTTTCGCGGAGTGACAGGGAGACTGGGCGGGGTGAGAAGCTTGGAGCGTGGGCGAGGCCGCCTCCTCCGGCTCCCCCTTACCCTCCGAGTCCGCTCGCGCGCCGGGCTGCTCCGCCTCCTGCGCGGCCGGGACTTCCTCGCCCGCCGCAGGACTCTCTGCCCTTCGCTCCTCGGGATGCCCCTCCGCGATGGGCTGCAGCCCTGGCCGGTTCTTCTTTCTCCGGGGAGGGACAGGTGGGGGCGGAGGGCGGGGTGGGACCAGGGCCCAGCCAGCCGGAGGATCCCGGGGCGGGACCGGCGGGGGCGGGGCGCGGCTGCGGGACCTGAGTTCCTTGAAGGTGGTGATCTCGCGGGGGGTTGCGGAGGAGCTGCTCAGCGACCCGCTGGGGGGCAGCTCAGAGTCGGGCGAGAATACGATGAGCCAGTCGCTGCGGTCCTTCTTGGCCTGCGGCAAGAGGGGCAGCCCCGGGCCCCGCTTGCGCTTCTGGGCCAGCTCGTGGAAGGACGTGATGGTCCGGTGGGGCGCCGGCTCCTCGCTGACGTCACTCCTCCATCCCCCGTCTGTTTTCCCTGCATCTGTTTTCGAGCCAGAATCGGTTTTTCCTGTATTGCTGCTAAAACCATCGAATTTTCCAGGTTCTGTTTTCCAGCCAGAGTTAGTATTTCCGTTAATTTTACAACCAGAGTTATTGTTCTCAGTGACTTTCCATGCAGCTTCAGTTTTATCTGTATCAATTTTCCAAATGGGGTTAATTTTCCAACTGGGCTCTGTTTTCCCGGCATCGCTTTTTCCATCCTCCACCTCGAAGAGCTCGGAGGTGGGGAGGTCTTGCTCCCCGCTGTCGTCCTCTTCCTCCAGGCCCGGGGAAGGGAGGTCCTGGTCGATCGTTAGGGCGTTGCAGTTCGAGTCGAGGCCAGCCCCGGGAGGAGAGAAGGCTCCGGAGCAGGAATCGGGAGAGCAACAGAAGCTGTCTGGGGAGCAGTTGTCCAGGCCCACCAAAGCCTGTGGGGAGCCCTGGTCCAAGGGGGTGATGCTGGGCTGGGGCTGAGCATCCTCTTTGTTAGGCAGGTGCCGAGAGTAGACGGAAACGGGGGACTCATCGGGGCTGAGGTCCGAGCAGGAGCTGAGTGAAGACGAGCAGCCAGGGTCAGAGGGAGAGGCAGCACCCTCCTCCTCCTGGGTCGGGTCCGGCCGATTCTCTAGGCTCGGTCCATGCTCCTGACAGCATCGGCAGGGCACGGCTGGGCTGTTGGAGTTGGCATCTACCAGGGTCCCGCTGCAGGGGCCGCTGCTCTCCTTGCCTCCAGTATCGCCTGGGGGAGGGGACGTGCTCGAAGGCCCCTCCCGTAGCTCTGGACGGCGGGACAAGTGCAGGCCCAGAGAGACGTGCTGGAGGTGGATGTGGTTGAGGTTGCAGAGTAAAGCCCTCTGAGGAGACAGCATGGTGCCCGCACCGACAGAGTGGCCGCCGGAGAACCAGCAGGACCGGGCCTCTCGCATCCACCTACCTGGCAACGCAGGTGCAGTCCTGGAAGACAGAAATGATGAAGACAGCCAGGGAGGGCATGGGCCGCAAGAAGGACACCGAGGTGACTGACAGCGACAGCGGGCGCAGGCCTAGAAAGGCGCTGACTGTTTTGGAATATCTTAAATGAGATGTAAATCGCCCTCGACTGGCCATTAGTTTTCACTGCAGTGTTTGCAGGTGGAGTTGAATATAAACCCCCGGGAATAGAGAAGGGCGGGTCAGAGAATGCGGCTGCGCTCTGGCTCTGCTCCGGCTCTCCGTGTCATTTCGGAGCTTGGTACAGGAAGGGCCTCACAGGAACCCCATCCTTTCTGCAGCCATCTGGCCCTGCCCGCCAGCCCACCCCCTCGTTCCCGGAGGAACCCCAGGGAGACCCCAACCCAGTGCTCTGAAATGAAGTGGATGAGGTGTGAATGCAGAAAAGGGGGGGGGTGAGGAGAGGCCTCCGAATCTGCACCTTTCCTTCGTGGTCTGCAACCCGCACCCCTTGGTCACTTTCAGCCCTCACTCAACAGCGGAATCTGTCCATTCTCTGTTGGGCTCTCTCATTCAGCCACCGCCCCACCCCTTCTCTATTCATTTTTAAGGCTTCCTCCTCCTGCCCCACCCACCCACACCGGCAGCCAGGCCCAGCCATCCTCACCGGGAGTCCTCTTGGAACTGCTCCGGCCTTGTGCTGGTGGCTCTCACGTCCCCGCCTGGCGGGGTACAGAGCGAAGGGGAGGGGTGCTAGGACAGCCCACTCAGATGCGCAGCCGCACCCCTTCACGCAGGGGCGTGGCGTAGCTCAGGCCCGCCCCCCGCACTTAACGTCATGCCTGTCACCCACTCAGAGCTCAGCGACTTCACCTCCCAAGGGGCTTGAGGACAACACCCGTTGGTCCTACACCTGGCTTCTGCACAGTCTCCCACCCGCTGCCCCCTTTACTGCCTGGTCCGGGACAGAGCCGGGCTCCCGCGCAGCGGCAAAACAGACAGAAGCACAATAGGGTTACATGATAATTTATTGAGTGCCTCCCTCCCTCCCTGCCCTTGTGGTCTCCTGGTCACTTTTTCCTCTGATAGAGCTTGTTTGCCAGCGCCAGGAAGATGGCTGGGGGGAGTGGCGCAGCATGCTGCTGGATGAGGCTCATGAGGTGCTTGTGGCTGTCTTCCTCATACCGCCGGTACACACCTGGCAGATCCAGCTCCTCGTACAGCGCCTTCACCCTGGCCACCTTCTCAGCATCTTTTTGCCCGTAATTCTCCTAGAAAGCATCAGAGACAGGACAATAGACTCGGCATTCACCAGGCCCCTCAAAACTTCTACACTCCCTCATCCAGTTTCCAGAATGCCTCACTTCCAAGTGTCTCTGGAGTCTCAGATCGCCAGCTTCTACTCCCCCATCCCAAAGGCTCAGACAGACTCAGGCCCACCTTCCTCTACTTGAGTGTTCCTTGACCTTGACAATGTTGAAATTTTGGGCCAGATCATGGTTCGGGTGAGCTATTCTGTGTGCTGTATATGTCTGGCATCCCTCACCTCTATACACTAGACGCCTTTAAGACATGTGTTCAAGTTGCAATGACAAAAATTATTTGTTGTCATTGCCAGATGTCCCTGCCTCAACTGAAAACCACTTTTTTTTGGGGGGGGGGGTACTGGGGATTGAACTCACAACCTTGCGCCTGCTAGGCAGGTGCTTAGGCCACTGAGCTAAATCCCCAGCCCTATTTTTTGAGACAGGGTCTCACTATGCAGTTCAGGCCGGCCTTGAACTCACTCTGTAGGCCAGGCTGGCCTCAAACTCACAGTGATACTCCTGCCTCAGCCTCCCAAGTACTGAGAGTACAGGCATATGCTACCATGCCCGGGTCTACCCGCTTTCTTATCAGTTCAGAGATTCCTGGCTCACTCCTGGGCACCTGCAAGATCTGGAGCTGCTCCGGAGTGGCCCGCTGCAGACACTGAACCACCAGCCAGCTGCATTTGTTGTCCTGAATGTCGGTGCCAATCTTTCCCGTCACACTGGGGTCTCCAAAGAGGTCAAGGAAATCATCCTGGACAAGGGCAGCAAACGAAGGATGAGGGGTTCCCAGACAGGGCAGGAGGAAAGTCGAGGCCCATTCCCTGCCACAGCCTCTGTTGGGCTTTCCTACCTGGATCTGGAAGAACTCGCCCATCTCCATCAGGATCTTCCTGGCCTGGCTGTGCTCCTTCTCCCCATCAATGCCGGCCTGCAGGGAAGCGGGAGCAGGAGCTACACTGCCTCTTCCTGCTGCCTCCAGTGGGGTCCCATCCTGCAGCACCCACAAGTCTCTCCTTCCAGACATCCTGCCCTCCCTGACTCAGAAGCCCTGACCTACACTCCAACCTCTCTACCACTTATTTTGGCTGGCCTTCCTGGAACTCCTCCATCTGGAATGGGTTCCAGATGAAGTTATTCTGGAGGCCCTTGTGAGCCTCAGTCACTCTGATCCTTCTTCCTAATCTTTTTGCCACCTCCAGTGTCTTTCAGGAAGCAAAGTTCTGGGTAAGCAGTTAATGCTACTGACAGCCTTTGAAACCGGTCTCCTCCCTCTCAGCCTGAATTATCTGCACCTCACTCCTGTCCATACTCAGACACAGGACCCGCTGTGCTCCTACACAGAGCCAAAGGCTTTCATGTGCCAGGTTAATCTTTTTTTTTCTTTTTTTTTGCAGCACTGGGGACTGAACTTACAACCTCTTGCCTGCCAGACAGGTGCTTAAGCCACTGAGCCAAACTCGCAGCCCTAGTTTTTTTGTTTTTGTTTTTGTTTTTTTTGTGGCACCGGGGATCGAACTCACAGCTTCACACCTGCCAGACAGGCGCTTACGCCACTGAGACAAACTCCCAGCCCTCGGCCCTAGTTTTTTGAGGCAGGGTCGCATTATGTAGCTCAGGCCGGCCTTGCACTCGCTTTGTAGCCCAAGCGGGCCTCGAACTCACAACATTCCGCCTACCTCAGCCTCGAGAGTGCTGGGATTAAAGGCATGCGCCACCATGCCTGGCTCTACCAGGTTAATCTTTACAATTCTGTGAGGCAGGGGATATAGCTTAGTGGCATGGTGCAAGGTCCTGAGTTTGATTCCTGGTACCAAAAAAAAAAAAAAAAAAAAAAAAAAAAAACCCACAAATTAAAAAAACAGTCTTTCCTTCTTTTTATTCTTTTCTTGTACTGAAATATACATTTGGGGCTGGGGATGTAGCTCAGCAGCACAGCACCTGCCTGAGTTTGATTTCTGGTACCAAAAAATAAATAAATAAAACACAGTAACAATCCTGTGAGGCAGGAATCTGATCCTGATTTTACAGCTGAGGAAACATTCAAAGCTGACTGTGGTGGTAGCACACCTATAATCCTGGCACCTAGAAGGCTGAGGCAGGAGGATTGCTGTACCTGTGCTACACAGTGACTTCAAGGCGAGAGACTAAGTGACTTGTTCAAGGTGACACAGCCATTCAGTGGGGGTACTCAATTGTCCCAGTTATTTACTCTGTGCCTTCCTGTCCCAAAGCCCATGTCGGGCAGTGAGGCTGAGGAGGCTGACTCACCATGTACATGGCAGCAGCGACAGGCAGGTAGAAGGAGTAGAAAGCTGTCTTATACTTGACAATTGATTTGTACCTGAGTATTGGGGGAAGATAAACTACTCAGAAGGCAATGCCCACTCTGCACCCTCCTCACTGGCTAGACATGGATCCCACACGGCTCACCTCTTTTCAGTGTATTTACTGAGATCCACATGCTCCTGGGGGGCTGTGATGATATCTAGAGTCTGCCCGAGCTCTGTCTGATAGGTAGTCTAAGGGAAAGGAACATGGCCATGAGACAGTGTCTCTCCAGATACAGGAACAGTGACATCCAGGGCCTTGCATCTCATGCCCCATCCCAGTTGACAACTGGGCAGTGTCAGAAATTGAGCAGGAGGCATGGAAACTCCAGACTCACGTTCATGCAGGTCCCTTATCACCACAGAGAAGGGCATTTGTAGCTCACACCCATCCCCTGCACTTAACATCATGCCTGTCACCCACTCAGACCAAGCTCAGTGCCTTCACCTCCCAAGGGGCTCGAGGACAATACCCCCTGGTCCTGGGCCTTTCTTGGCACTATCACCACACTCCCAGCCCTCTCGTTTTCCTCTTCCAGGAAATCTGATGAGCACATCTTAGAGGCCAAGGCCACTATGGCAACTTCTGGGCATAGGTGCTGGCTGCGCACCTGCAGGAAGAGCTCAAGCAGGTTCAGGTAGTAGGGCTGCTCCCGGCAGTGGAACTTCAGCAGGCGGAAGACACAGGCTTCCAGAAGGAGAGCATCATTGATAGCATCCAAACCTATGCCTGGCTGTTAGGGCAAGGGAAAACAAGTCATTCATCTCTGCCCTTCATTTCTACCTAGAATAGTCACCCCTAGACACCACCACCAGGCTGCATGCAGATATTTCCCCATGGAGGAGGGCCTGTCCTTGCCCACATTACCTTCCGATACCAGCAGACCTGTCCCCGCCGGGTAAAGGATGAATCCATGATATCGTCTGTCACCAGGAAGAAAGCTTGCAGCTAGGAAAAGGAAGAGACCCCAGGGCCCTTTATTGTGCCTTTGGTGGACAACAGCAATGATGCTCTGTATGCTCACTATGAGGTGGGAATGACCACTGGGGGGGGGGGGGACGGCGGGGGGAAGGGCTTGTGTTACAGAAGAACTTGAAAAGTGACAAGACCTCTTTGGCTCAGACTCCCCATCTGTAAGATGGGGCAACAATACTTATTTTCAGGATAACAAATGAAATTATCTCTGACATCTCTTATTTTTAAAGGGAACAGGGTTGTGCCCGGGCTGGCCTCGAACTCAAGGTCTTCCTGCCTCAGCTCCCAAGCGCTACAGTTACAGGCATGTGGCTCTCTGAAATCTCTAATCAGCTTAGATTGTCCCTGGTGTTAGCAGGATTATAAAATACCTTCACATAAGGTACTCTTGCCAAAAACTACAATGAAAGATTAAGTCATCATTGACTGAAAACACTAGAGAGCCAGAAATGGTGTCACATGCCTGTAATCCCAGCACTCTGGGAGGCTGAGGCATGGGGATTCCAAATTTGAGCCCAATCTAGGCAATTTTTCAAGATCCTAGATGTAGCTCAGTGAAAAGTGCTTGGGGTTCAATCACCAACACCGCAAATAAATACATATATACATACAAAAGAAGTTTTAAAAAAAAACTTACAAAAATCACTTCTTAAGGTGCGAGGTTGTGAGTTCAATCCCCAGTGCCGCAAAAAAAAAAAAAAAAAAAAAAAAAAGAAAAGGAAAAATCACTTCTTAGCCGGGCATGGTGGCGCACACCTTTAATCAGAGCACTCAGGAGGCCGAGGCAAGTGGAGCATTGTGAGTTCGAGGCTGGCTTGGGCTACAATGTGAGCAAGGCTGGCCTGAACTACATAGTGCAACCCTGCCTTGAAAAAAATACGGCCGGGAGTTTGGCTCAGTGGCTTGAGCACCTGCTTGGCAGGCGTGAGGTTGTGAGTTCGATCCCCGGTACTGACAAAAAAAATAAAAATAAAAATCATTTCTTGGGTTGGGCATGGTGGTGCACACCTGTAATCCCAGCACTCAGGAGACTGAGGCAGAAGGAGTGCTGCAAGTTCAAGGCCAGCCTAAGCTACAAAGTGAGTTCAAGGCCAGCCTGAATTATATAGCAAGACCCTATCTCAAAACACAAAAAAATTAAAAAATTTTTTAAAATATTTCTTAATACAACTTGACTTTTTTTTGACCATTACTAAGGATTGAACTAGGGCCTCACATACTAGGCAAGCTCTCTGCAACTGAGCTACACATTCACCTCCTTTCCAAGTCAGAGTCACACTACCACTGAGCCATACTCCCAGCCCTCACCCCCCCTTTTTTTTTTTTTTGTTTGTTTGTTTGTTTTTTGATACAAGGTCTCCCTATGCAGTTCAGGGTGGCCTTGAACTCACCACACAGCCCAAGCTGGCCTCAAACTCTAAGCTTCAGCCTCTAGAGTGCTGGGGTCACAGGCACCTACTACCACGTTCCACTCCCTCTTTTTTTTAGACAGGATCTCACTATGCAAGCCGAGCTGAACTTGAACTAACTATGTAGTCAAGGCTGGCATTGTAGGAGGATCACAGCGAGTTCAAGGCCACCCTTGACTATGGTACATAGAGATGACCTGTCTAAAAAAAAAGTTAGTGGGGGGGGCAGCTTGAAACATATTTCAGTGCCACAGGCCCAGAGCTCCACTTTCAGGACTGCAAAAACATATAGATATATATATAGAATCCAGTCTTCCTACCACAAATTAAGACTTTGGGCTAAGCCAGCAAACCGTATATACTTTCAAAGACCAAGGAGCCAGAAAGAGAAGGCAAGGAGCTGCGAGGATGGGAACAAAGCAAAGACACACACGAGAGCCTGTGCCCTGTCTTGGGGAAGCAGCTTGACTTGGCTTCAGCCAGTTATTGCACACACAAACCCGGATGTTGCAAATTTCCAATTAATGCCAGACATCTGGGTCGGTTTTTGTTTGGTTCAGTTTTACGGTACCAGGAATTGAACCCAGAGAGTGCTGAACTACATCTCTAGCCCTTTTTATTTTTTATTTTCAGACAAGAAATTGCCAGCCAGGTGTGATGGCACATACCTTTAATCCCAGCACTCAGGAGGCTGAGGCAGGAGGATCATGGTGAGTTCAAGACCAGCCTGGGCTACAAAGTGAGTTCAAGGCCAGCCTGAACTGCATAGTAAGACCCTGTCTCAAAAAATAGGGCTGGGGATTTAGCTCAGTGGCCTAAGCACCTGCCTGGCACGAGGTTGTGAGTTCAATCCCAGGTACCAAAAACAAAAAACAAAAAAACAACAAGAAGTTGCCCAGGCTGGTCTCAAATTTGCAATCCTCTTGCCTCAGCTTCATGAGCAACTGAGATTACAGGAGTGTATCACCTCACCCTATGGTGTGAAATTTAGGGATTTAGGCTTAAAACATTTTCAAAAACTTTTAGTGCTAGTGTTCAGTTTCTGCTTTAGAATAATCTTTTGGAAGGAACACGGTTGACCTCTGCTCAGAGGAAAAATATGACACTTTGCTGCCAAACTCTGTCACTTTTGGCAAAAGAGGTTCTGTTCCCTGATGAACCATTAAGTAATTCACTGTGCCTAATCTGGCCCTCCCTTCCTTCCATAGCACCCCCATTCAAAGCAGCTTCTCACCAGTTCGACACACCAGCCCACAGTCAGTGCTCGCCGCACACTGTCTGCATCCTGTTTCTTTGGCTCCACCAGCTCCCGGAATGCTAACATTACCGTCAAACCCCGGTTGTACTTGCCTCCAATGGTGTTGTACTCTAGGACCTGCAGCCAGGAGGGAGGGACAGAGCATCAGGGTACACAGAGCAGTGACTGTGATTTCTCCTTTCCAACAACCACCTAAATGCAAATTCCCACTCCAGAGAGCCCTTAGATTGCTTTTGTCTTGATTCTGTGCCCAGAGTCCTGTAGCACAGCTAGAAGAGTTGCCAAGGGCCCAGTGCCTAGAAACTTTCCCCAGTAAATTTAAAGGCTCCTGCAGACTCAATTCCTCCTCACCTGAAATGACTGAATTCTGCTCCAAACCCAGAACTCAGGGAAAACACAGGTACAGAAACAGTTGACTTGCTCATGTGCCCTGCCTGGTTGTATCCTCAGGAACTTCCTCTTCACAGTCTATCCCTACTGTCCCCACTACTTCCTCCTTCCCACAGTTCAACCCATCTGCCAATGAAACACCTGCATTAAAGACAAGGCTCCTCCAATGGCACCTCCTCCTGCTAGGACCTCTCACTGTACCCTCTGCTGCCCTGCTGCCATCCAGAGCTACCTCAAAGGGAAGATGTCCCTTTTAGACCTTATTGCAGTATAGAAAAGGTTCCCCTCAGACAGATAAAATAGGTAGACCACATTTATAAAAAGAATTTTACTAGATATTTCATGAAAACAAAGGGGAAAAAAAATAAAAGAACATAACTATAACAGCAACCCTCCCTCTCCTGGAATAGGGGTTTCTGACAATACAGTAACTCCCTTCCCCCAGCTCTCTGCAGAGACATAAAACCTCAGATGGCCTTCCCCCAAGATGTCTGCAATAGGAGCATCTCAACATTTCAGGATACAGAGTCAAAGATTTAGCAGGTTCAAGGACTCTACTACCAGAAAAGCAGTTTGGATGGCCCACCTTCTACACAATCAAAAATCAGGGAGATGGGCTACATAAGTATACCTGCCCAGACCTCAGCCACTCCAGGGATGACCCAGAGTCACTCAGGTGAAAGCCTTGTCCCACACCTGTCACAAGTCCCCCCAAAGCCCTCACTGAATGTCACTCACATGCAGTGACAAAGTCTTGCTTCCTCAAGTCATGAATCCCTCACCTCCTTGAGCCGGGTAATGACATCTCCTATTTCTGGGTGCCCTGTGTCATCTTCAGTCAGCTCTCTGACAATCTGAGGGAAGTGCTGGATGAAAGTCTGCATTTCTTGAGCATAAACATCAGATTTCTGCTCTCCATTCATCCTGAGAGAGGAGCAAAGTGCTCTGAGAAAAGAAAGAACAAGTAAGAAACTTGGTCAGGTGTTCCCCTCCCCAAATCCCCTCCTAACCGCACTCACCGAGGCTCCTCTGTCCACACTTGGCACCAGCAGCGGGCACCATGCCAGGCCCCCAGGACTGGGCACCCGTGCACCAGGGAGGGCCTCCGTAGGGAACCTAGCCACCTCTCCCTCGGTGCCCAGCAGGGGGCTGGCAGCAGGAAGACCCCCACAGATCTCAACAAGCGGGACAGGGGCATCGTGGGGGTGGAATAGGGAAGGGGCACGAACACTCCCTGCAGGGGCAAGCACCGAAGGCAGATGCAAGGGGACAACACCTGTATCACCCCCAAACCAAACTTTTGCCTCCTGGCCTCCCACCCTGTAGTGGCCAATATTTGGGTACAATTACAGCAGAAGAATATGTAGAGAACAAAAAATATTTCTGGGTGACTGAGATCCAACAGATCTTCACTTAAAATAACATAACTAAAACAATGCATTCAAGGCTTCTGTGCACAAGGTGGCGGAGGTAGCACAAAGCAGAGGGGACCAGGGATAAGTGGGTAGGGAGGACCTCAAATCACTCATTATACAGAAGCCACACTGAGGCTCCGGGAGGTAAACAGCCAGGCAGAGGCAGACACAAACCTAGAACTCAAGTTCACTCGTGTCGGCAGTGAAGAGGGGTACCCAGACTCCGATTTACGCGCCGGGGAGTGGACAATAATGAGCTGGAACCCGTGGGTGCTACGGACATAGGGTCTGCAGCACCGTAACGGGAGTCCCGGGCCTCAGAGGAGAGCTGGGACTGCGCAGATGACCTCGGAACCGCTCCGGACAGGTGGAGAGGGCTGGCAGCAGGAGTTAATCGGGGGTCCGGGCATCTTTGGAGCTTCAGGAAAGTACATGGGCAGAGTTGGGAAGTTTCCTCAAGCACAGAGGAGCCAGCCAGTCCAAACCACCGGCTCCCAAAAGGTCAGGCCTGGCACGACAGGCTAGGATCTCCGTGCGGCACATTGCTGCCGGAAGTAAGGCTAGGTCTGGGACCTCTGCCTCCAGTCCCAGGGCGCGACCATCCTCACCTGTTATGGATGCTTTTCCTGCTTGGTTCCGATTGTTGGCTGGGTTAAGCCTAAAAAAAGGGAACGCGCTCGGCGCTGGGCCCTCTGGGTCGGGTAGTTCTCGGTCTCCTCTAGGTGGCGGCAGGAATATGGACAGTTAGACTACAACTCCCGGCATTCCTCGGAAGGGGGCGAGACGAGGTGAATTAGCGTGGTCCGCCAGACGGAAACTGGCAGCACTGATTGGCTACTTACCCTCGCGTGAGCATGGTGCCCTGTGACGGACGACCAATGGGAGGGCTGCTCCCAGGCGATAGGCCCGGGGACACATGGGGGTCGTAGGTGGTGTATGGCATGAGGCCAAAGTGTTAGAAGCAAACGAGTCTGGGATCTCTCAGTCTGGCTGTCTTTTTGGCTCTTTGCTTCAGTTTTCGTTCTCTTCGCGTGCAGCTGAACAAACTTACCACTTATTCTAACTCGGAAAAATCATTTAAAATCCGGGATCCTCAGCTAACTCCTGAAACTGGCTTTCCTTATCTGTTGAATGAGGATAGTAACATGAGACAGCTGGAGCTGGGCTCTTCCGTTCATTCACTACGCAAAAATTATTTACTACCAGGCGTGGTGGCTCAAGCCTGTAACCCCTGCACTTGGGAAGCTGAGGTAGAAGGATCTCGTGAGTCCTATGTAGCCTAGGCTACAGAGTGAGACCTGCCTCAAAAAAAAAAAAAAAAAAAAAGAATACCGTAGCAGACAAAAACAAAATCCGTGCTCTAGTACATCTAACAATCTAACATCCTGCATTAGAGGTGGCGCACATGTTTCTTTTATTTTATTTATTTATTTTTACGGCACCGGGTATCCAACTCACAACCTTGCGCCTGCCAGGCAGGCGTTTAAGCCGCTGAGCCAAACTCCTAGCCCTAGTTTTTTGAAGCAGGGTCGCACTATGTAGCTCAGGCCAACCTCATACTCGCATTGTAGCCCAAGCCGGCCTCTAACTCCCAATGCTCCTCCTACCTCAGTCTCCCGAGTGCTGGAATTAAAGGCTTGCGCCACCATACCCGGCTGGAGCACGTTTAACAAGTTAAGGTAATGTAAGAGTAGAGCAAATAATAGGACAATGCATAGGAAGATCCCAGTATTAATAGAGTGATACACAGTGGTGGTGCACACCTGTAATTCCAGTGTGGCGGGATGAAGGCTGAGGCAGGAGGATCGCTCTTAGTTTGAGACCAGCCCAAGCTACATAAGTGAGTTCAAGGCCAGCCTGCACTACGAAGTAAGACCCTGTTCATAAATAAATAAGTAAAATGATAACACCCAGGTGTGGTCCTGCAGGCCAGCCTGGGCTACAAAGTGAGTTCAAGGTTAGCCTGAAGTGCATAGTGAGTTTGTGTCTCAGAAAAAAAAAAAAAAATTAGGGCCAGGGATATAGCTCAGCAGCACAGCACCTGCCTGGCAAGTGCAAGGTCCTTAGTTTGATTCCTGGTACAAATAAATAAGCCGGGCGTGGTGGCACATGCCTTTAATCCCAGCACTTGGGAGGCTAAGGCAGGAGGATTACTGTGAGTTGGAGACCAGCCTGGGCTACAAAGTGAGTTCAAGGCCAGCCTGAACTGCATAGTGAGACCCTGTCTCAAAAAAACAAGGCTGGGGATTTAGCTCAATGGTCTAAGTGCCTGCCTGTGTGAGTTTGATCCCCAGTACTAAATAAATAAATAGATAGATAGATAAAGTAATCAAAGAAGGTCTCATTGACAAAATGATACCTAAACATATCAATGCTATAAGCAAGGTGCATGACCCTCTACTAAGCCAGGATTAGGTTTCTTGTTTGTAAAACATCAAGGATACTAGTGTGACTGGATTGAAGGGAAGATAGTAGAAGGAGGACTGCGAAATAGCAAGGGGTCTCCTGGGCCACTGTGGGGATTCAGCCTTTCAGGTATTGAGCATCCATGTGTCTTCCATGTCCTTGGCTGCTGCCTACCTTTCCCCAGATCCCATGTCCTTGGCTGCTGCCTACCTTTCCCCAGATCCCTATCTCAGGATATGCTTTGTGGAAGGAGAGATGTTCCTGGAAGTTGAACTCAAGGCCTCTACCACCGAACTCCATCGTCAACTCCTTATTGTTTTATCTTTTCTTCTTGCTTTCTTTCTTTTCTTTCTCTCTTTGTTTTTTTTTTTGTTTTGTTTTTTGTTTTTTGCGGCACCGGGGATTGAACTCACAACCTTGTGCCTACCAGGGCAGGCGCTTAAAGCACTGAGCCAAACT
>RJWM01019134.1:0-39617 GCA_004363535.1 Dasyprocta punctata | reverse complement strand
TGGCTCCAATTCAGTCTCCACTGCCCCCCACCATGGCGGATGAGGTAACCTTTAGAAGTCACTGAAAAACAAAGAAACATTTGGTTAAACATGAATTTTGCATATTGAGGTAAGAAAATAGCTAGCAAAAGGTTTCTGGCTAGACATCGACCTATAAATGAGAAATAATGGACTATATCATGTCTACAGCATGAATAAACTCACTTTGGAGTTTTGACATTGTAGAATCAGTTTTAAGAAGTCAGCCAATATCAGTGGCTTAAAGGGCAAAGTCATCTGAGAGATGTAAGCATAGCCGCAATTCTGGGCAATTTCCTCTTGCTTTTCTTTGTTGTAACTTTCACCAGTGGCAGAGATTTAAATTCTGGGTCATTAAGCCACATTTTAAGATGGTCCCTGAATCATTCATTAATTTAAAATTAAACCATATTTCCAAGAGAGGGAGACTTTTTTCTGTCCTAAGGGAAGCTGATTACTTCCTGTCTTAACTATACACGAAGTGAGTTGACATACATATCCTTTCTGACAAGGCATGTATCTGGCTTTCATGCCATCAGTGACTTTGCCCAAACTTGAATATGACAGACAGATGTAACCATTTTCTAATGTTTTCAATAGAAGTGTTATTTTTCTTTACAGAAATGGAAACTGATTATCTCTCCAAACTCCACTTCTAGGATCTTTGAAAAACTGAAAACTAAAATTTGGCCTTCAGTCCACAAGAGATTCTCCAGATTCTACAGGGCCTTTGAAGTCTCCAGCCCAGCTTCATCTGTCAGTGTCCTGAATAAATCGCTTTCACTGGTCTTTCTGGAGTTGCCAGAGGACTCTGGAGCTGAAACATGACACATGTGGTGAGAGTCTTGGAGCTGAGCCACTGAGGTGAGGAGACCCCTTCTGCCATCTGTGTCTTCAGAGCATGCGAAGTGGGTTTGCCAGAATTGGGCATCTGGGCATCTGAATTCTGTTCTCAGTTCTGTGGTTTAGGGGACTTGGTCAGGACTGGGCCCCCTTTGTTCTGGTCTCTCATCTGTAAAATGGGAGTAACCAAGTCTACCCATGCTTGTAGCTTTTGCAGTGGATCAGGTGTAAGTTCTGGCCCTTTAAGTTTTATAGAACAGTGTGCATCACCAAGTTTTTCAGCCAATGATTTGCAGTGCTCTCAATAGGTAGAAAGCAAAAAAGAAAATCTTTAGTAGCAGGTCCTCTTTAAAGGAGTTAGGTTAGTTTTAAATGTAAAATTTCTTCGGATAATCTTAGAGTTACTAGGATGCAGCTTTACTTCTACGTTAGTTTTATTAAATCTCACTAACAGTGGTCCGTGCTTTCTCCGTCATTGGTAGCTGCATGCTCCCCTGTTTCTCTAGGTCCGAGAGCAGCCCCTGAAGAATTTAATCCTAATTCCCTTCTACATCCACAAACCAAAAGGAATGTGTTTAAGGGCTTAATCTATTTTCTGGGTATTGGAATTTGAAGAAGACTCTTCTGGGAAAGAATCATTTCTCCCGTGTTTCCCTGGCTCCAGGGACATGGAGGGGCGCCCTCCCTCCCAGGGTAGACTTCCTGGGCTCGCCTGCAGCAAGCCTGGCGCTTTCTGATACAACCTCCCTGCTCAGACACCTTGTCAAAGCAGCAGACCTAGCATCAGATGAAGTGGGATGTGGATTCTCTGTTTTGCTCTTTCCCTGGAGCTCCTGACAAGTCAGTTGATTCATTGTTCTTGAAAGTCTCCACTGTTGGCTTTCTGTGTGAGACCGAACTGGGACCTTTTCCTGTGAAGTTACAAGCCAAGGCTAAACTATTTCAGCAAGGCCGACTGCCATGGGTGCTACACAGATCCTGTGTGTGCAAAATTCTCCAGGTTTCCTTTGCAGTTGCCCAGGATAAGTTAACGACCCCCACAACCCCTGCTCCTGCATCAACACCTGGTCCAAATGCTCAAAGACAGCCACATCTGTGTGCGAAGAGTGCCAGGTTGCATTCCTGCTACTTGCCATGGGTCAAGAGTATTGTCCAAGCCAGAGCCCTCCCTGAGCAGAGCATCCGGAAATCCCAGGAGCAGACTAACTGGCAAAACGGTGTTGGTCTGGAGGTCCTATTCCAGGAAGGTGTGGTGTTCTCAGCTGCCTAGGTGGAGACCAGGAATCTGTTGGCAGAGCTGATCCAAGGGCCTGATTCTGGTCTGTTGATCTTTTCCAGGTGTTACCAGAGTCCGGAGGTCAAGAATAGCCAAAGGGCTTTTGGGATTTCCAGAGCTTCTTGGTAGTCTTGGTGGGCTAACCAATCTCACTTGGCCAGGGCGGACAGCTTGTGCCCTGGGACAGGGGGTTGTGCCCCGGAGCTCTTCTGCCTGCGTGCACGTGTGAGTGTGGGTGCGCTGTGTATACCCAAGCGTGCGCGGGCAGGGAGTGTGCGTGCACAGAGAGCAGCTCAGCCCTGGGGTCCCCTCCGCCTTCCCTCCGCAGACCTGCGCCCGGGGCGGGCACCAGAGCTAGCGGGCTCCTGGGCGGCGCGGGGAGGTGGGGCTGAGGAGGGGGGGAGAGGGCGGGAGCAGGCGGGAGGAGGAGGGGGAGGATCCGGGAAGTTCTGAGGGTATTTGACAGGAGCGGCGCGAGGGAAGCCGCGCGGGACGCGGAGGACAGACCGCTGCGTGCGCGGGCGGACTGCGGAGGGAGAGGACCGCGGGGAGCCGCTCCACCTCGGGTCGCGCGCTCGCCCGCTTCTCCGACCGGTGCCCGGGCGCAGGGCGCAGGGCGCAGGGCGCGGCCGCTCCGGGTCCCCAGTCCCCAAGGCGGCCACCATGCTGCTGCCCCAGCTGTGCTGGCTGCCGCTGCTCACCGCGCTGCTGCCCCCGACGCCCGCGCAGAAGTTCTCGGCGCTCACGGTAAGGGGAAGCCGGCCGCGGCCGCCCGCCGGGACCCACGCCCCTTGCGGAGCAGGTGGCCCTGGGGAGCGGAGGCGGCCCCGCGCGGTGAGCGGCCACCCCATGCTCCCTCCCGGCTGTCAGGGGGCCGGGCGGGTCCTGGCGCCCGTGGCCGGAGCTGGGGTGTGCGGGGCGTCCTGAGGCCCCCACACCCCCGGGGTGACGCGAACCGCGGGGACCAGAAGTGCAGGACCGGGAGAGGAGACGCAGGCGCCGCGCGCTGTGCAGAGGAGCGGGCAGACCGGAGCCCATCTGCCCGCAGAGGCCGGCCGAGGGCGCCGGCTGCGGGGCCCCGCCTTAGACACCCCGCGAGTGAGCGGTCGCTGTGGCAGATGGCCCTGCCCTTAGACCGGCCGCACTGTCCGGCGTGGTCCGGGGGGCAGGGCTGGCACTGCCCTCGCTCTCCCCTGGGCCCGTGGGGACCGCGCTGTGGCCTCTCCTAGCGGCGACCCTGGCCAGGCCAATTGCAGCAGCGCCCGGCTTGGGACCTCCTGAGCCTGCTGGGCTCGCGAACCCATAATTAATGCAATCTGCAGAAAGGAAAACATTCCACTTAGATGTGTTTTTGAACAAGTGCTTGAGAAAACACGAAGGTAGCAAGAACGTGTTGGTAGGAAGGGGTTTTCAAGTGGCCGTGGATGCGGCCCACGCGGGTGTTTATCTGAGCAAAGTAAGTGCTAAAGCGCTGTGGTCCAGTCTGTTCTGCTTTTCGGCAAAAACAAAGTAGATCTGTCCCTCTCTCTCTCTCTCTCTCCCCACTTCCCTCCCCTCATCCCTCCCTTCCTCCCCCTTTCTCTCTGTCTCCTTCCTCCCTCCCTTCCTCCTTCCCTTTCGCCTTCTTCCCTTTCCTTCCCTTCCTTTCCCTTTTCTCCCTCTCACTCTTTCTCTCTTTACCCTCCACCCCCACCCCCAGCAGTGTGAGGGGAAGGCATTAGGGAGTCCGTGGTTCATACCTAAAATTCTTCTGGGGCAGCCCCGGCCCCTGCCTTGTGTCTTACAAATGACGGGGAGATTAGACTCTCAAGGGGAGCTGAAGGAGCTGTCGCACGCTCACTCTCCCCGTAGACTCCCCGTGCCCCAGGAGGGCCAGACGACACATGGACTGTGTGTTTGCTGTGCATACATGTGTGTATAGACACAGTACACAGACATACGCACTTACATGTATATGAAGAGGATGCCCCCCCTACACACACTTAACATTGAAAGCAGTAGGGAAACTGAGGCCATTTCTCTCAGGAGAGAACCGTGCAGAGGGAACCTGCAGTTGCCACAGTATTTATTCCACAAGTGCAGGAAGCAGACTGTCTTCTGCCGGCGGCCTGCCGGTTGTTATGAGAATAGCTTCAGACTCAGGTGTGCTTGTCTGCTGCCCTCCTCTGCGTCTGCAAGCTGCTTTGATGCATCTCGTCTCTTGCCTCCTTAGCTCACCCCAAAGATTTTCTGGGTGCAGTGACACCAACCACATGTGGGGTCCTGCACTGATCTTAGACCATACAAAAAGTAACCACTTTGCTGTACTCCCTAAGTACACGTTGCCTTAAATCATAGTTGCACAATAAAATGCTGCTTCTTTTACATCCAGGAGAAATATTAAAGCTACAAAATATTTTGCATGCACCTTCTCACCCCACCCCTAGTTCTAGAAGACATTATTGGGTTGTAAAGTACTCCACACAGAAATGAGATTTGATTGATTGATTGGTCATTGGGAAATTTTTAGAGGTTCTGCATTTTTTCTGTGGTACTAATCTCTTTTCAAATCACCTGTTTTTGGAAAAGCTCTGGATTCCTGAGGCCCTCACTCACTGGCCTCTTCTCTGTTAGGTTTATAGCTTGTGTTTAATAAATCTTAGAGATGGTATTGGCCCCTGAAAGTGTGTGGTCACAGCTCATTGTTTGACCGGATATGTGGCCTTAGGCAAGTTACCTACCATTCCTAATCTTCAGGTTGCTTATCTATAAAGTGAGGATAAAGCAGCAATACCTATTTAGCACATTATGAGAATTAGTTAAGGCATTTAATATGCTATTTACATGCTTGTCCTCCAATCCATAACTTTTGATGATACTCCTGCCATCGATCCATGAAATACTGTAGAGTACCAAAATCACCGATTCTATATTATCATGTCATTTGAGTGTGTTGGCTGTTGGCTTTTTTTTGGGAGCACGTCATATACATGAGCTTAACTGAGGAAGTCATGCCAGAGAGTGCAGGCAAATGGGGACAGCATTTTTCTCTGCCTTCTTCCACCCATGTCTTTAGTTAAAAGCAGGAAACCTCATGTGTCTCTTTTGGGGTCTAGAGCTTGCTGTGCGTGGTTTCCCAAGACTGCATGAGTGTCTTCACTCTGCAAGATAAATGCGCTTGCTTTGTGGGTGCAGTCCTGCTAGAGCGAGCCCTTGGCATGGTCACCCCAGTTTCCTCCGGTTAAAACAGGGAATCCACTCTGCTTGGTAATTATCTTTTTTTCCCCACCAAAGTCTTTCTTTGGAAGTGGCGCCCTGTGGTGATTCTGATGGGTCTTTCCTGATGTTTTTCTACTGACTTTGCATGACCTCCCGATTATCTCTCATACTTAGTGCTATTTCCAGTCAGCAGTTGGCATTTTTAAATGTGTTAAATGTACCCTAATTTAAATCCATGTGTACTTCTTCCTTGAAGAAGTAGGTACATTCCAAGTCTGGACCATATACATTTTTCTTTTTATCACGGTAAGTGATTGAGTCTAGGAATGATTTCTAGTATAAATTTCTGCACTACTTGCGGTATAAATTTTGCTTACATATGATGATGTTCTACAGAGAGTAAAGAGACATAATTGCAATTCTTCCACTTGGTCATTAGGTGTAGTTACATAAATATGGACAGACCAATCACTGAATCCACATCTACATATTTTCTTTAGGAACAAAGAAGGGTGATGTAACCCCTCTCCCAGAAGTTTTGGAGTGAGAGTCAGTGGATTCACTTCAGAGTTGTCTGGATGGCATTTTGACTAATTTGAATCCATGTCTATTTCTTCCTTGAAGAAGTAGGTACATTCCAAGTCTGGACCATATACATTTTTCTTTTTATTGTGGTTAAATGACTGAGTCTAGGAATGATTTCTAGTATAAATTGCTATACTACTAAGAATCCCAAACACTAAGAATCCCTAAGTTAAGTTCCCAGCCCCTTATACTTTTTACATTGCTGGTGGACTCCACTCTTCGAAGTTGCCATCTAGGAGGTCCTCCCAGAGATTCTGGTCTCTAAGTCCAGGGGATGTGGGACCTGGGGCTTGACTATGCCCTACCGCCCACCCTGACCCCGACAGTTACTGGCTTAGTGGCTGCTAAATTCAGCCTGCAATTATTATTCTTCCTGCATAATAGGGAGTGGCCCGCTTTATTCTGAGTGTCAACTTTAGGAACTGACCATTTTCCCTGCCCTTTGCTGTCTGGACTGGGAGGACCTGCGTGTGAACCAGTGGCTCTATAGGGTTCTGTAGGAAGCGTCTGCTGCTAGTCTGGGGGAGGGGTGTAGCAGCAGAGTTCAAACAGTATTTCCCATCTCTGTATTTGCTTGAAAAAAGAAGGCAAATGATGGGAAAATAATATTTGCCCGTATGTAAATTTAGGAGACTGTTTGGCTGTTAGCTAGTCCACGGGAGGATCTAATACCAGTCTTCTTGAAATATCAAAGCCAAAAATGCTGTCTCAGTTCTGAGCAGCTCTTGCCTGGATCATGCCCATCACCCCCCTTCTGATGCTGTTGTCACTGAGTGCTGGATATCTCAGGGGTGACTGTATCCCCTCCTTCTCCTGGAAATGCTTCCATGACATTCGATGCTCTGGGAAGACTGCATACAAAGGTGGTACCAGTGGAGAGAACTAAACACAGTCAACATTTTTCAATTTAGAAACTCACTGATATGATGCCTAAAAACACAGACATTTGGAAAAATGACTTCAATTTTGATTTGAAATCAACATCATCCTAAGTAAAACTGTAAACAACTTCAAACCCCAGAAGCCTGCAGAGCGGTGAGCATGGGTGGATGCAACCCAGGAGGGCTGCGAGGGCTCAGGACACGGGCCTGTGTGGCTGTCTAGACTTCAGGGTGGCAGTGGAGGTTCAGGGTTGTGTTGTTATGTTCTTGAGTTAAAAGATGTTTGATCCTACACGTGTAAGACACAAACCAAGGCTGATGAATTTCCATTAGGATTTTGGAGTTAGAGAAGAAAATGTGAGACGTAATTTTCTTTCTATGTCTGAGTTCATCTGTGGAAGATCAAGGCTGCCATCTTGGTGTTTCCTAGGCTGTGTGGGTGGTGTGGGCTGATTGGGCTTGGTCCCTCAGCAGTCAGTGTGTGTCATTAGACTTTGTGTGTCTGTGTAGTTTATATAGCAGGCACTGAACTGTAGCTCATATGAGGAGAAGTTTTGGAAAATGTACTTACGTACTCATGTTTTGTTAAATCCTAATTTCAGATGGGTCAAGAAAGCAATTAAGAAATGAAAATCACAGTCTTATGTGGTGTCATAGTGCAGACTGAAAATAAAGGAGTACAGCTTGAAACGAAACACACATGAATAAAATGAAATAATGTGATAACTAACACATTCTTGGAATTAAAAAAAAAACGAATTTAAGATGGCAGTTGTATGTTATAAAATCTGGCCACATTTAATTAGAGTTGTCAACACAAAAGCTGCCTAAGGGTGACTTCTCTTTGATAAATCAGAATTGTGTCTAGGTTTGTGTTGTGTGTGACAACATGGCAGATTCACCAACTGGCGTTCTAGAGCAGGCGGAATGCCAGTGCAGTCTGTGTATCGCTCCCTCTTCCTTTAGTGATATTCTTGCTTGGTTTAGTTTCTTCTCTTTTGTCTTTTTTCTCTTTTAGGCTTCTACCCAAATGACAACGAGTTCTTTTGCATCTTCTGTCACCAATATACTAACATTAATGCCACTTTTTTGACACCAGCTGAAATTCTGCGAGAGACTTCTCAGTTTCAAGTTGTTTCATTTCCCCCACCGCACTGTCCTGGCGGGGAGTCCGCTCTGGAGCTGGGGTGGGGTGGTGCTTCCGTTCCCAGCAGCGCAGTCCTTCCTCGGCATCCCCCGGAAAGTCCCAAGCTGGGGGTGAAGGTTCTTGGAGGAGAGGTAGACGAACTCCAGTGATCCCGAGGCTTCAGGCAACCTGGAGAGCTGCAGGCATTGCCATGGCCTGGGGAGTGTCTGGCAGGGCTTCCAAGTACTTTGGGGATTCTCCCTGAGGTGCGTTTCATCTGCGTGTGCTGGGTTTGTTGGACTGCTGTGGTCACTTTTTGAAGAACAAGGCCATCAGTTTGTTGGCAATATAAAAATGCCGAATGAATGCTGACCTGGCTTGAACTGGGGTGTTTTATCTTCTCAGTCCAGTGACTGATTTGCAAGGAACAAATGAATGAGATCATAGGGAGTCGCTTTTCTTCTCAAGTGAAGACACGGCCGGGGGCCCGGATGCTGCCTGCTCTGGTCGGTCCCCGTTCCTTAGCCCATGGTGGGCCAAGATGGCAGAATCAGCGCAGCCAGGCCAAGTCCCTTGAGTGTTTGTGGGCAAGGATCTGGGGCCACTGAGGGCACTGAGGGCTGGAGGGAAAAGACGCTGCTTTCCTTGTCCCAGGAAGCTCACTTTGAGCGGATTTGGGGGGCCCTCTTGGGGAAGCACTCCCGGGAGGACACCTGGCTGTCACATTCTCTCTGAACCAGGAGCACTCAGGAGCTGGCAGTTAGGTTTTGATGAAAAGCTAAGAGGACTAAAAAATATTTTGATAGCACTCTGAGGAAATGGCACGGTACTCGGTGGGAGTGAGTAGACTGATGATTCGAGTTCCTGGGTACCTCTTTAATTTTCGGGTGGTAAGACTGGTGATCACCTTTGCATGGCGTGTGTGTGTGGGGCACATTTCACCGAATCCCTCCCAATTTCATTGTTTAATCGTGCTCTGGTTACACCAGGAATTGCGCCACAGGCCCACTGCTTGAAACCCAACCCACGTTGATGTTCTACATCTGATTCGCCCTTTCGTCATCTTTGCTCCTAATGCAGCCACTTCCGGAGAAAGAGCCGGCTTAGCTCACCGCTGCTTCCTTGTGGCTCGCTGCTCTCTTCTGATCCACGGTACCTGAGGCTGATATCCCTTTGGTTCTTTGTTTCCCTATCTTCTGTCACTCTGGCTAGATGTTCTCATGCATTGTGAACAATATAGCAGTCAAAGCCAGGGCCACCACGTCCTTCTCCGTAGCTTTCTTCACCTCCACAGCAGCAGTGTGCCAGCGAGGTGAGAAGACTGGAAGGTTCCTGCCCTAGTATTAATTACTGTACAGTTATGGCAATGATCTAATACGGCAGAAGGGCAAAGCGGGAGCACTTAACCCTTCGACCATTCCCTCCTTCTCCTTTGGCCCAAATTGTTACTTTCCCCTTTGCATGTGAAGAAAATTCCAATCAGTTCCTTGCGTGTCACCAATGCCCGCCACGTGTGCCACTTACGCTCAGAGGTCATATAACACCCTGCCTCTCTGTGTCTGGACGGAGGAGAAAAAACCCCTGCGGGTGATGGGCTCCTCTCTGTGTCCTCAAGAAATGGCCACTTTCACTGTCCTTCTGCTTTTCTGTTGCACCAGAAAACTCTAACAAAGACTTCATAGGATGAAGCCACCTCTGTTGATGAGAATCAATCACTTTTTAATATAAAATACAAACCTCAAAGTAATAAAGGACATCCCATCTACACTTGTAATTCTAAAAGCCTTTGCAGCAGTTTGAATGAAAAGAAGAATTGAGGAGAACAGAGTGTGTCATTTGTTTTTGGTTGTATACTAATTGATTCCCCACCTAGGGTCGGGATGTATGTAACCAACAGTTTGAAAGGTACAATCAAAATGAATTTTTAAGAAATACAATCAAAATTAATTGCAAAAATTTATCTTGGTGTCTGTCTTAGTTACTTTTCACTTGTTGCTAAGACGGAATACCTGATGCCCAAAATTAGGGGAGGAAAGGTTTATTTCTTACAGTGTCTCGGGAGTTTCAGTCCATACTTAATTGGCTCCAGGGCAGCATGGCATGGCGGGGCTGCTGTTCATGGCTGCCGCAACAGCCAGGCATGCTGGTGAGAGAGAGAGAGAGAGAGAGAGAGAGAGAGAGAGAGAGGGAGAGAGAAAATGGAAAAAAGGAAGACCTGCCTCCCTTACACTGTATTTCAGCTCCACCCCTGGGCAGGTGCAGCACTCACATCATCAGTCCTGGTGCTAGAAAACAAACCAATCACAAGAACCAGACTCAGCCCCATCAAAAGTATATGAGGACTTGGGGGTGCAGAGTATCAACCAATACAGTGTCCTTCCATTTTATTGGTGGCTGGCAGCCTTAGGTCTGTCCAGTGAATGGCATCTGGAAAGCTCATCACCAGCTCGGGGAGACAGCTCCAGGCCAAGTGGCCCTCCCTGTGTCCGCCACTCCTGCCCCTTCTCGGGACGACTCCCTGACCTGCTACGGTTGGGAAGCTTGTGCCACCATGCTCCGTCATGCTTCCACTTCAAAGAACTATCAAGTTAAACATTTAAAAAAAACCCCGCTCTGGGAGGAGGAGGACTGCACCAGGGAGCAGACGTATTGAGCTCCTTTTACTCTGGGTGGGACATCGGATCTTTCTTTAGAAGTACTTACCCACGAGGAGGAGAGAGGAAAGAAGAGAGAGGAGGAGGCAAAGGAGGAATCAGGGCAGAGAGAAGATGAAGCGTGAGTCCACTGCAAAGCAAGTTGAATTGTGTGACATGAGGGTCCTTTTCAAAGACAGCCTCAGAGCGAGGCGTGGTGGCACACGCCTTTAATCCCAGCACTCGGAAGGGTGATTTAGGAGGAAAGCTGTGAGTTCGAGGCCAGTTTTGACCACAACTCAAGTGCAAGGCCAGCCTGAGCTACATAGTGTGACCCTGCCTCAAAACAACTAGGGCTGGGAGTTTGGCTCAATGGCTTAGGTGTCTGTCTGGCAGGTGCCAAATTGTGAGTTCAATCCCTGGTACCGCAAAAAAACAAAAACAAAAACAAAAAAACAAAAAACAAAGCCTCAGCCAGAGAGTCTTCTGGCTTTGGAAACAGACGCACATGAAACTCCCAGCCTTGGAAAAGAGACATGATAGAAACACACAGCCCTGCTTCTCACCTTTATCACAGTAAGATTTGTTACTGGATTCTGCAAGGAAGGGCCGTGTCTGAAGTCATCAGTAGGAGTGCTGCCTGCTGGGAATCCCGGGATGCTTAGAAAAGTGGCCTTTTAGTAAATCAGCAAAAGTGGACACAGTCTCTTCTGGTCAGCAGTACCTGAGGCTGATCGTCCTTCTGTCTTTTGTTTGGAACACAGTCAGTTTCCATGAGCTACTCAGGAGTTCTGAAAAGGTGCTCAGGAGCCCACATGGCCACGTCCCCTGTGCCCTCCGAGCTCGAGGTCTTTGGGGTGAGGAAGTGAGCCCACACCCGAGGGGCACTGCTTCCGGGTCCTCGTCATCCCAAGCCAGAGGCACCCCAGTTCCTTTCCTCCTGCAGGCTCTCTTTGGGGTTTAAATCTCCAACCAGAGTTTCAAATCCACTCCTTTACCACAGGTGGCTCTGGATACCCAAGTATTTCAAAAGTGCTTGTCACTAAATAACAGAACAGAAGAGAGATGACATTACTGTGTGGTTGGTCACCAGTCCTAGGTAACTTCTTTAATCTGAGATTCTGTTAAACTCCTCATCCCCAGCAGTGTTCTTTTTTTAAAACGAATGTTTTGAACACATCAGTGGAGGAGGATGTGCTATTCCTTCTCCGACTGGGAATGTCCCTGCGGCTGAGGCTGATGTGGCGGGTGTTTCCGCTTCTTCCCGTGAAGGCCTCGGTTGGACTTGCCTGGGACTGACTCCAGGAGGTGGGAAACAGGACGCACCTCCATTGGCCCTGGAAAAAGCCTCAGGGGACTTGGATAAGTCTGGTGCCCCTCAGCCTCTCCATCAATGATTTTAAAGTCATCATTGCTAAAATGCTAAGCGAGACTCTCAAGTATATGGAAGCGGGAGCGTCACTGAGGGACACTCACGCTCGCCCAGCAGTGGACGCTGTGGCGGAGGTGGTGCGGTCGGCGATGAATGCTCTCGGCTGCGCGTCTGCCCCCCACCCCTCCACGTGCCAACCCCGCCTGTCAGAAACCCTCCTCAGTGGCATGGGATTAGGATGTCTGCGCTCTTGATAAACTGTCTTTCCACTCTGTTCCGTTCTCTCCTAAACGGCGACAGAGCTGGCTGGCTGTGCTTTGATGGATAGCATCTCACTTGTTCTCATAATATCCTTGCCAGCTGGCTGCAAATATATATCCTGGGTGGATATATTTTAGATTTTTGGAAGCACCTTAGGGTAAGGAAAGAGAGCAATAGCTCCAACCTGAACATACATGTTCAAGTTTTTTCTTTGGCAAATACAGATACGTACTTATGCTAATCAGTTCTTCATTCTTAAAAGATTTATCTCTCGGAGGAAGTTGCCAAAGATAGATCTTTCTTTTCATCCAGAGATATAATCCAGGTGGAGTCGCGAGTTCGTTTCTTGTGTTCTTGGCGCCTGGCCTCCCTCCTACACCTGCCTGAAACCTCCAGGTGTGATCACTCACGCGGAAAAGCAGGGGATTCTTCCCTGTGCCGTGCAGACGCTGTTCTAGCATTACACAAATCGTCCACAGGAGGGAGCTCCAGAACTCAGAGCGCCCCGTTTTAGGGTTTTAGGGGAGAGGTCTGAGAGTGAAGTGTGGGATTCAGACCACCAGCGAAGTCCCTGCAACCAGGCAGCAGAAGGAGCCCAGGGGTTTGCAATTTAGCATAAGCTCAACTTTCCTGGTTTAGAAATTTGCCTCGTGGCACGAAATGCTAAATGAGGATATTTAGAAAGGGCAACATTTCAATTTGATGTTTTTAGTGACTGTATTTCGAAGTGTGGGATGTGTGCGTTAAATTCAGTATTACCCAAGTATCAGATAAGCGTGTTATGGTGTTGAAGTTGACTTTTGGTTTTAAAACAAGCAAAGGCAGAGGAGAATGAGAGGATGGGCCGCGTCTGCTGGAGCCCTGGGCTCCCTCAAAATGATACTATTTTCTTTCTGCTGCAAACTAAACTCATTTAGTGAGCTTATTTTGCAGCAATATCTGAGGTTATTCTACTTGCTAAATTAACATTATATTTTAGTGTTCTTCACAGACGGAGAAGTTCTCAGGCATGTCGTTTTTAGGATGGATTTTAACAACTACAGCAAGTCAACGCTGTGTGCTCAAAATTTATTTCCCATTGAACCTTTCCCAGTAAAGTCTTCAAACACCCTTTATGGAAATGCTCTGGGAAGGTAATTAATCTGCCTTCGTTTCCTTTTGGGCACAAACTTATTGGATATATTGGGTGCAATCTTCCTGGACACATCATTCCTGGCTATGTCCTTAATTATAGAAATCCTCTCCAGACAAGACTTTATTGAATAGATTCTCTTGGGTACATTCTTATTGACTCTTTATTGGAATCTGGCTCAGAAAACATTTAGAGTTTGTTTCTCCAAATATCTGAAGAAAAAAAAATTAGCGACTTCCCCATTTAGATTTAAATCACCAGTCCTCTTCTCTTCTCTTATTCCTAGTGCTTTTTACTTTTTTTTTCTTTTCCCCTTCTCCGTTTCCTCCTACCCACTCCTCTTTTTATAGTAAGGAAGGAACCCAGGGCCTTCTAAGCTACATTCCCAATGTTTTTTGTTTTTTATTTTGAGACGGGGTCTTGTCAAGTCACTCAGTTGCCCAGACGGGGTTTGAACTTGTGATCCTCCTGCCTCAGCCTCCCAGAGTGCTGGGACCCTAGGCGTGTGCCGCGGCACCCTGCTTTCTTTCTGTTTCCCTCATTAGGTGACTGCTCTGTCAGCAGGGTGCCCAGTCACTTTGTTTCTGGAAGTCGCCGGGCGGGAGGCCCATTGTCCCTCGTCGCCCGCATCCCCTCTTCCTCTCTGTGTCCCTCTCTGGCTCTCGGGTTCCGTGCTGCTGTCCAGATGCATGCGGTCACCGTCCCGTCCCGCGCGAGCGTCCTCCTGGCGGCCGGCTGCCCTGCCGTGTGTAGCGCTGTGCTCTACCTGCTGTGGTCACCCCCAGGGAGTCCAGCAGGACGGGACGGCCCTGGCCGTTGCTCCTGGGGGCAGGGAGGTCTGCAGCTGCTGAAGCACCTGAGAAGAGTAACAGGATTAGCCCAGAACCTGGCCGAGGGCCCTGCTCTAACTGGCCTGTGTAATTTATTAATCACATTGTTACCCTTTCTTCCTCAAATGTTTTCTGGATTTTCCAGTTTCATTCAGAACCCAAAAGAGTTCTTTCTGACTGTACAGCGGGCGAGCCCGGATCTCAGAACGCAGCACCCATCCCTCTGGTGGTTCCCAGGAGGGAAGGGGCGGGTGCAGGTGCAGGCCGTGCGGGTTACACGGGCTGTCAGAGACCAGATGGACTGTTCGCCGCCAGCCTGGGGATGGATTGGCTTGTGGGGAGGTGTTTCCTAATGCACACCCTGAGAAATAAGGAAAGGGAAACCTACTAAAATGCGTAAATAATAAAATACTTCCATGCCCGATGCACTGGCTGGGAGTTGGCGACATCCACGTGGTGGCAGGCCCCGTGGTTGCCTGGCCAGTGGTTCAGCAGACGTGGCATGTGACCAGGGCCTCTGTTGGAGACTGCGCAGGGCAGAGAGCAGTGGGCACTGAGTGTGTGGGGTGCAGAAACCCTGCAGGCCCGATGCGGGGGTTCCCACAGGGCCTCTGCGGGGCAGGAGCTTGGCACAGTTATCGTGTCACCTTCCGTGTGTGTGCGTGTGTGCACGCATGTGTGTGTGTAAACTAGCAAGAAACAGAGGACTCGACCAGGCTGGCCAGGTCCCCACTTGGCTTTCCCTGCTGCTGAGACTTCAACCAAGGGGCCAGCACATAGTGCCCAGGGCATGCGCCATCAGTGTGAGGCGGGTGACCAGCTGAGAGGGAATCACCACTTGTTTTTGGATGTCAGGACAGACTGAGTTTTCTTCTCTGAGCTCTGCTGAGTCGTGAGTGCCATGCTGCATGCAGCCTGATGTCCCATGGGGCAGGATTTGAGGGCTTCTCTGCATGCTCCTCATCTGTGTGAACCGCATGCATAGGTGGCCAGGCGTGGAAGCGCTGCTTGGAGGGCACTGGTTGTGGCTCGTCCCAGCTATTGGGTCTTTCTGGGCCATTTGCCCCAACCAAGTGGGACTCTTTCTACCACTGTCCTCGGTGCCTTGAGACCCTCGCAACTCCTTAATGGGGGCTTCTTCAGGGAATAGTTCTTGGTGCCACTCAGTGACCACAATGATCTTCCTCTGTGGCCATCTTTGCATTGAAGACTTGGCGTGGCAGTGGGCTTGACAAGGCCATTTCCTGGTCAGTGCCAGGACACTGAAATGAACTCCAGGTCACGCGATGGGAAGAAGGTTATGTTTCCAGGTGGTGCTCTGTGCTCCTGGAAGCAGGTGCTGCTGGAGAGGAAGGGCGGGGTTCCCAGGAGGTCCCTCCACGTGGGTGTGTCCTGTCAGGGCAAGAGGAAGGGGCATGTCCAGGAGATGGTGGGGAAGAGAGGCAAGATCCTGGGCCATGTGGTGCAGGAGTTGGAATTCTGTGAGCTGTGAGCTCAGGAGAGAACAATACAGTGAACAGAACTAAGGCCAAAGGCCATCAGTCTTGGAGAAGGACTGTCCAGGCTCAGACCCATGCACACATGATGTGAGCTTTTTTTTTTTTTTTTTGTCTTTTTGAGACAGGGTCTCACCATGCAGTTCAGGCTGGCCTTGAACTCACTTTGTAGCCCAGGTTGGCCTCAAACTCACAGCAGTCTTCTTGCCTCTGCCTCCTGAGCACTGGGATTGCAGGCATGAGCCATCAAGTTGGCTATGATGTGGTTTTTATGCTCAGGTTTTCCCTGGCCCAAACCACGCAATACGGAAGAAATGGCCAAGGCTGGCCTGGACATCCTCTGCTCCCCGAGAGGCCTGGCAGGTCACTGAGCCCCTCCTGCTGTGTTTCCTGCTGTCACCTGGAGGTGTCAGGTGGCATCTCGCGGGCATCAGGGGGATGTGTTTAGACACTGGACAGACCTATTGGAGGGCAGCGTGCAGGTTGGAACCGCCTCAGCGGCAGCCCCAGGCCCAGAGCATCCCACAGGTGCTCCTCGTCTCTCCTCACCGCCTGTGCTGACGGAGGTGGCACGGCGTGCCGAGGGTGTGGTGAGGTGCCTGAGCCAGTTATAAGTAGCCATCGTGCGCAGCTCTCTCAGGCTGCAGTGGCTTAATCCTTTGTTTTGCTGAGGGGGCGCCTCATAATTATAAAGTGACCCGGAGCCATCGTTTGTAAATGTAAGGATGCCAGGTCCTAATCAAACACGTGGGCAACTAACCCTCAGGGAACACGAGCGGCAGGGTGACGACGCGTTCTGCGAGCCGCACTGGTGATCGCTGCCCGGGTGGCGGGAGAGCCCTCGCTGGCGGGCCTGCTTCCCTGGCACCCGCGATGCTCACAGATGGCGTTTACTCTGGGGTGCTCAGGATGGAAACTGACCTGGCTGTGGGGGTGAGGGTGGGGGTGGGGGATGGGGCACGAGGTTGGTAGCAGTGGAGGCGCTGGGGTGCTTCCGGAGCGCCTTGCTGTCTGCTTCCTGCCTAGCCCAGTGGACAAAGCCCCGCCGTGTTTCTGTTCTTCCTGTCCGGCTTTCGGCTCTCTCTCCTTGACCAGAGTGCCAGGCTATGGTGACCTGGATCCAGCAGCAAAGGACTGGGCATGCAGGCCCCTCCTGCAGAGGGGACCCTAATTTGGAATTTGGTACAACAGCCTTATTGGACTTTTCCCAAAAAAGATTTAGCAGCCAGGAAACCTGGTGGGACTCGCAGTGAATGGTCCCACAGGGCGACAGAGACAGAGGCTTGAGCGATCCAGGCCCGAGGGGCCTGCCTGGGCTGCCGCTTTCCTGGGTTCTCGGGGACCTCATGTGGGCAGCGGCAGGTCACTCACTCGGCAGGCCACAGACATTGTGAGGCCTCAGCTCTGGTCCTGCATTTGGACTCACCGTGGGTGTTGCCAGCTACTGAGTCTCAGTCTCTTGCTGTAAAGTGGGGAGCTGATTTGTTCTGCTGTCGCTGCGATGAGGTGCAGTTGGGCTTTTTAGGGGAGAAGCAGAGACCTGGCCAGCTGTGCTTGCCCTGCCTGTCTCATGGTCACCCCTCCCTCCACAAAGCCACCCAGCCCACACAGGGCTCAGTGATGCTCCTCAGTGTAAGGAAGCAGGCTTTTGGACCCTTTGTATAGGCATGTGATTCTATTTCATAATAACTGAAAGCTAACTGATTTTATTGTGTCTTAGATATCAGCATAACATTGAAATTTAATTCTCTAGAAGTTAAGTATTCTGCTCTAATCAATAATGTTGGAATTTGGGTAACAATAGTTAATATATCTGCCAGGTTGAGTACATTCAGGGCTCTGTTCACAGTGACTCGCCCATATTAACCAGTTACCAGTCCAGTTACTGAAATACAGGATGACCAAAAATTGAATATTTTTTCATTAATTTTTATAAGATCATATAACAGGAAGCATAAAGACAATTTTATCAGATTTATTCAATACAAGAATTGACTGGTTGGAACGACAGCTGCTCCGGTGACAATCCATCAGGACCCTCAGCATGTGAACACGTGCGCTGCCTGAGTGACACCTGGATAAGCTGTTAAGTGGTCAAGGCCTTTGTACCTAAACCCAGCTCCTGACAGGCCGTGCTCCCACGCTCCCGTCTCCATCAGGAAACTGACCCAGCAGATCGCAGGCCTGGGGAAATTCCTAGGACCAAGGGGTAAGGTGGGAAAGTTATCACTTAACGAGGGTTGTGTCAGTTAGGGGTCGGAGTGGGATGGAGCTTCGTCTATGCCGAGCATCTAGTGTCGCATGGACCTGCTCCTGTCGAGGTCACAGGCTCTCCTGCCTTTGTGGTGGAGCAATCTGGGTCATCAGCAGGAAGCCCCGAATCCCAGGACACCCTGGGAAGGATGAGTCCCACACAGCTGGAAGGAGAATTCTCCAGATCCACCGAGGACGATCCAGATGAGTCACGGCTGGGAAGACCCGGGGGGAGCTAATGATAGGGATGTTGGCAGCCTCGCTGTGGGAGAGGGGAGATGCTGCGAATCTGCGGTCAGAGCTGGGGTGGACCGGGCCACGTCTGGACAGCCCCACGGCAGGGCGGTCGGCGCCAGCTTTGTTGTGCTCCGCCTGCTTCGTTGTGCTCACCTCTGCAGCACACGTGTTCTGGTTACTAGGAGGTGTCTGGCTTCAATTATCTTGACCTATCAGTGCTGCTCTCACTGAAGTTGTGAACTCTTTGGAGATGCTTCAGAGGTCTTTCAAAGATGACCTCAGGTGTACTTGGTGCTCCCAGGCTTTCTCGGCGCCAGCCCCGTGGTGCTCAGATGCACTGGAGGCCCATGCGGTTAAGGTCCTCAACTGAAATCCCTGACACTTCAGTCTTCCAGAAAGCTAGTTAGAAAGAACTATGGAACATTCCTCTAAAGAGATTAAAATAAATTCTAGAAGCAATATAACAACATAACAGGCATTTTGAAAAATAATTGTGCTGACTGCCTTAGTCACTTGGCTCACTGCCAGGACGAAACACCGAACACCAGCAACTTCAAGGAGCAGAGGTGGACTTTGGCTCGTGTGTCAGCAGTTTCTGAGATTGCATGGTTGGTGACATGGGGAAAGGGCCTGGCTGAGTGAAGCTGTCCACTTCCTGGTGGCCAGGGAGCAAAACTGGAAAAGAGAGGAAACAAGGAGGGAGAGACATACTTCTAGGACACCCCCAGGGTGACCTGCCTCTCATCTGGCCCCGCCTCCCAGACCAAGCCAGCTGTAGCGCCCCCATCACCCAGTCCCTTCTGCAGGCCCCACCTCTGGGCACACGGGCCTTTGGGAGCACAGACGAACCCCAACACTCACCATCATGATCTTCTCATACGGGGCATTCTGTGCCAGATTCTTATCACTTGATTTTTTTTTAACATTGTTATGATGAGAACACACACCGAATTGTGCATTATTTTTACCCAGAAATATTGAAGGCAGGATAGACGCACAGACAGCATGAAGATACTTTCTTCACTTGCCAGAACTTCAGGGTTTTAGCAATCTGTTCACCCAGAGCCTTCATTTTATAATGGGAAATTGAACCTCTGGTAGTGCTGGGGGAGCCGGGTGACGGGGCTCAGCTTCCCCAGCTTTTCCACCACATCTCATCGCTGGATCAAGGTTTAAAATGCAATTAATGCCATATCTTAACACTAAAGTTGACCGTGATTTCAGCATCCAAACCCTCCTCATAATCATGCAATCATTACAAAAAGAACTTGTTTTGATGGAAACACATTAATGTGCAGTAGCTTTGCTTATAAAAGCTAAAAATGCAAAATAATGCCAACATCATTGACTTTTCATTGGTTTAGATGCTTGTTGAAGAATCCCTTCATGTCTGAACTCCTCGATTGCTCGAGTGAGGCTCAGACCCCTAGGACTCCACTCCTGCCCAGTGTAGGCAGACGTCTCCCTGGCCACTCCTGGGAGGCTGCGATGTGTTGTTCAGAGGAAATTACTGTACTTTTATCACCAAACTTCCATGAAGCCATGGCCCTGTCCCAGGTGGAGGGCTGGGAGTCTCTCCCAGCACCCTCTATGTCTGTCTCCTTTGTCCTCTGAGGCCCCTGCAGGGGCAACTTCTCTGCCGGTTTCTCTGCTGGTTTTTGGGGTTTGGGGGCTGCTCTGTGCATCCTCCATCAGGACCACCCAGGGCTCTCATTAAGGTTTCTCAGGTGGACATTGATGGAAGATGGGGACACATTCATGGGCTTGATCATTCCTCAGAAATGCAGAGGCTGACTTTGTAGAGTCAGTCAGGGAGAACGACTCACATGGATTTGGAGGATGTGGGGAAGGCGTGCGCCTAAGTCTCCGCTTCTCTGAGCTGAGGCATCCTTTTTGGAAACAGGCTGGTCCACTCACTCCCCAGGCTCTGCGGTACACTGTGCCAGGCTGGAGGCAAGCTGTGGTTTGGGGAAGCATCTGAAGCAGATGATTAGGCAGCAGAGCACCAACCACCCTACAGTTTCTAAGATTCAGTGACTTTCGGAAACATTGGAAATGATTTGTAACACCAGAACTTGTCCAAAGGGAAGGCTCCCATATGGGTTTGAGGACAGTCTGTGGACCAAAAACTGTACCCCTTCCTGCAGAGACATTGAACAGAGCTGTCATTTAGAGCTTGCCCAGGGAGTCCTCATGACAAGGGTGTCAGGTTTTCATCGGTAGCCTGTCCCATGCACTCAAACTTGAAAGCAGAAAAACATTGAAATGCCTTATGAGAATGGCCTTCATAATATGGAACGGTAGACCCCCTTCTGTGATTCCTCTAGGGCCAAACTCATCACAGATGTTAAGCAACAGCCGTGGAGGAATCAAAGCCTCCGTGGAGTATGTGAGAACAGTTTTGGTAGCTGAAACTATCCTGTGTTCTCGTCCACGTCATGTTTGTTCCTGCAGAAGGTGAAGGAAAAAGCAATTCTTTAGAGTGGTCTGCGTGTGACAAAACTCAAATCAGTTTACATTTTCAGTGAGGGCCTCCCGATGCGAAGGAAGTGGGGGTCATGCAGCTGCCAGGGCTAAATATGAAGTGGAGCACCTGGGAGTCCAAGAGGAGGAGGGCAAGGTGCTTCCAGGCAATGGGCTGTGCTCCCAGAGAATGTCAGCTGGTGAGTTTCTCTCCCAGGCTTTGGGCTGGTCTCTGCATCCACTGTGGGTGGTTGCTGGAGTGGGGCAGCCTGGGTCTCCCTGCGGAGGGAGCGGCTGGAGTAGATCTTGGCTTGGTGTTTTAGTCTGTTCCCGTTACCCTTGGCGTTTAAAATCCCTTTTCCACCAGGCTAACAGTGATGGGGCAGCATCATAAAATTGTCACACTCTCCAACCCCTTGGTGGGCAACTTGTCCAGGGCTGTCCTAGCGGCATTGTTCCCATTTTGAAGGAACAGACATATCCTCCAGGAAAGAAATAGCACTTTGTGATTGCAAGCAAGTGAATAGTTCACCTAGAATTGGCTCCATGGGTACTCAATTAGGATTTTCCCACTTTTTAAAAAAATGTCCTTTTCAGCTAAGATTCAGAAAACCCAAGCCAGGTATGTGGCAGTCCCCCGTAATCTCACCTGGGAGGCTGAGGCAGGAGGATCACAAGTTTGATCTTAGCCTGGGCAATTTAGGGACTTAGTGAGACCCTGTCTTGAAATATAAAATATTTTTTAAAAAGGGCTGGGGATGTAATTCAGTGTAAAGGCCATGAGTTCAACCCCTAGTGTCTTATAAGCAGCACAACAAACAACGCAAAAAGAAGGAAAATGAGCACCAGGCACAACTACTGGAACATTTTCACTAAGCCACAATTAGAAAAGCCTGAAGCTGTCGTGTGCCTCGTGCGAAGCTCTTACTGTGTCAGTGGTAATGTTTTGAGGACTTGCAAGTTTTTCTCCAGATTGTACTAGTTAGCTTTATTCTCCATCACAGACAAACACACGCTGGACAATCCCATATTAAAGACAATCACTTGGGAGAGGAGTCCTCCAGTCAGTCAGGAAGTGGGTACAGCAAGGGGGTACAGGGGGCCCTCCAGCCCTGGACAACCCAGGGCACAGTGAACTGTCACCTGATCGTCAAGCACCATGGCCCTGAGTTTGCCCCCAGGGGACCATGGGCTCCAGGGGCCGTGGAACAGCCCTGCCCCGGAGCAGGAGTGGCTGCACACTCCCAGGAGAGACCTGCAGCCCTCTGCAGGCCGCGGCTCCACCAGAGAAGGCGACCCCTGTCCTCCGAGCTCCTCGCCACTGTTTTTGCCAAAGCTCCAACACACTCATCCTTTCCTTTTTAAATCAAAAATGAATTCTCTCCTTGGTTTGTATATTCTTCTGTAAAACAAAGGCATTGATCTCACAGCTCTTCTCTGTATTCTTATTTTAAAACTTTCTTGGCTGGAGACAGCAACCCAGAGAATTTTGGCCTTTGTTCTCAAGTTCCTGACAATAAGACAGCGAACTTAGGGACACTTCTGACTCCTCCAGAACAGTGAGATCCCACAGGCAGAGATGCTCTCTGAAAGGTCTAATTTAGATGCAACTTAAGGACACAGAGTTGTACACTGTGGCCATTAGCTGAAAAAAAAAAAAGAATTGTCCTAAGACATGACAGAGCACTCGGGGTTGTAGTGGACAAGCCCCTGTGTTCCTTTGTGGGTTTTAAAAATCTCCTATTTTTTTTTTTTTTTGTCAAGGAAGTCTTTGTTCAAATACCATATTCCTCCCAAGGCTGGGGTGTAGTGGGGTGTTCCCGAGGTGCTTTGAACAAGGTGGGGCTCTCAGAAAGCCTGGTCCTGCTCATGGGTCCAGTTCCCTGAGCCATCGGTAGCTTCGGGATCTGGGCAGCTTGGAAAGGAGGTGATTAATCGTCTGGCCACTGCCGGCTGGATCCCTGGATGAGGGAGTAACTTCCGCCCTCTCCCTTTTCTCTTCCCAGGGGTAGATGGTTACTCAAAGTCTTAGGAACAAAGCATATTTGTCATAGTATCCGAACACACACTCGTCTGGGCTTCTGCCTTTGTCCAGAGGATGAATTCTTCAAACCCCAGCTCAGATGGGCGCACCTGCAATGTGTTTATTTCCACATGGGCCAGAGCCCCTGTGTGGGAAGACAGCGGAGGGGGAGCAGCCAAGACACAGAATCCTCCTAAAAGCTTGGCTTCCCCGACGTGTCATCTAGCCAAGGAACGGGCCTGGTGCAACAGGACCATAAATCTCGCGCTGGTCCTCACATTCCTTCTAGGACAAGTGGCTGCTTCTTGGTGAGTCTCATCCGCACAGAGCAGGGCACTCCTGGTGCCTATGGCCTGAACCCGTGGGCAGGGTCCTATGTAACAGCCCCCCCTGCTTGTCGCAGAGGTGAATCAGGGGGCTCAGAAGTTACAGAGTTTGTGAAATTCCAGCTTCAGGGTAAATACGCTCAACAACCAGACCCACACACTCAAATCAAAGTAAAAATTGTGTGTTTTCCCCGGGGGAATTGTAGGGTGTATGAAGTATATCTCAATAAAAAGCAATTCGAAATTATATTTTACTTTAGATGATTTGTTGATTTATTTTTTTCCCTACTGATCCAAGATTATTCTCCTTTCGATGGTACTAACATGGATTAGTCTTGCTTAGGTTTTTCTTAAAGTCAGTGTAATATCTTTTGTGTGAAAAGATTCACTGTCTGTATCACAACCTATAGCAAAAATACCAATCTGTCTACATGCCGAGGAATGTAATACAGTTCTTAAGTCTGCTTTTCCAAGTGCTGACTGCACCTCAGTGTTAGAGTGGATGCAAGTGGCTCTGGGGCCCGTGCGGCGTTTCTACCCATAGCTCTTCCTGGGCGCAGCCTGGATGCTGCGAACCAATCGGCGACAGCCAGAGGGAGAAGACCCTGTGCGTGCACCAATGCTTGAGTCCCAGTGAACGCGGGCATACTCTGGGTGTCAGTACCCCATGCGAATTCAGCAATGGGGGATGCGAATCAGGGCCCTGCTGACCCTGCAGGCGCACTAGGAACACAGGCCCACTCAGCCCGGTGGGTTCCGAGCCTTTCAAATCCAGGAGCCTCTGTTCACAATGTGTACCTAGCGACCCACTGAAAAGACTGGCACCTCTGTCTCCATCCTGGGACTCCAATGCTAAATAAAGTTTCAGTGATCTTGATAATGCCATTCTATGTGCGAAGCTGACGCAGTACTTGGTGTGTTTCCCACACAAGGTAAAAGGGACTGGTACTTTTAGATTAGTTGCAAGTGGCATATCTCCCAGACCTCCCCGATGGCCAGCTTGTGTCTTTCACAGTGGCGTCGAGGTGTTCCTGCTCCGCCTGGACCGGAAGCAGCCATGGGGCTGGCTGACCCTGCCCTCCTGTTCCAGGCTCCACGATGAACTTTCCTGCCCTGAGTGTGGGCCAGGAACAGGGATTTCTGCTCCCAGACAGGAGCCATCTCCAGGGTCCTGTGCTTCCTTCCAGGGATGATGAGAGTGAGGAGGCCACAGATGCTAGTCCAGCCTCCTGAAGTTTATGGTCGCTGGGAAACTTCCTAACTGAGCGGTGCACTTGGCAGTGAGAAGGCTTTGCAGAACTGAAATGAGGGACAGGCTTTGCTAGGGGTAATTGAGTGTGTTTTGTAAACAGATCTGGGTTCACTAGTTTATATAAACAAGCCTGTTTGGTTGAACTTAGGGGATCAATAGAATCCAGAGTCAGGATCCGAACACAGAAGCAATTTTCTAAATCTTTCTGTTTGTAAACGGTCATGAAATCAATAAACTGTAGCAATTCAAATCGTCATGCAACTTCAGGCCCGACCCGAGAGCCAAATCACACCCTTTGTGGTAAAAATAAGCAGAGCCCTTGGTTCTCTCCCAGCAGAGTTGGTCAGCGCAGATGACATTTACAGAGACAAAGAGCACTCACCGCATTGCAAGTGTTGCCAAGTGCCTAATGTGCAGCCACATTAGAAATGCTTTCTCATCTCTTCGAGAAGATTGAACGGAAATTTCCAGCTCTTTCAATGAAATAGTGCGTATGTCTTTGGGCTGGAAGACTAAATTAGAAACAATAATTTTCTCTAAGTTTGATCTGCTCATGGAAAATACATACGAAATTTAAAATGCATCCATTCCCTAGAAGTCCCAGTTAGAAGTGCCCATGATTTTCTGTGGGCTTCTCACAGTGAAGGTCAGGGCTGACCTTCAGAACTGCCCACAGGGCCAGAGGAAAGCGCATGCTGGGCCCTGTTTTCTGTCCCAGCTTCCGAGCTGCACTTGGCTTGCCTCTGTTTTACTCTAGCATCTGCATGATTTCAGGTCTTCCCTTTGATTTCTGTATATGGTGAGCGGTAGAGGTCCAGCTTCTCTGAACAAGAATTGACGAGTTGGTGCGAAGTGTGCTCTTTGTAAAGGGGGCTTTGCTGGTAGCCCTGCTGCAGCCCCTCTGGGGACTACGGTCTTACTGTGGATCTTTCTACTGCGACACCTTTCAGGCCCAAGACTCCTGCTCTTCCCTTTTAAGGCGTCTGAGCTTTTCCATGAAGATCTTTCAGTTAAACTATTTTGCAATACAGGAGTCATTTGTTATATTAACATATCCAATTTTTAAACTTGGTCTCTTTTGACGTTCCATTATTCTGTTTAAAGAATAATAAAAAATTTCAAAAGAATTTCTATCCCAGGATTGCATAAGGATTTTTTCTGACATCTTCCTTCCTTCCTCCCTTCCTTCCTTCCTTCCTTCCTTCCTTCCTTTCTTTCTTTCTCTCTCTCTTTCTTTCTTTTTATTTTTTGGCCTTTGTTTTTTCTTTTTTCTTTTTTGGTACCAGGAATCAAACTCAGGGCCTCCCACTTGCTAGGTAGGCACTGTGTTCCTGAGCTAAATCCCTAGGCCTGACATTTTATTTCTTAAAGAAGTCATAGCACATACATAGGAAGTTCCAAATGCCCAAACACTGAAAACTAGAGCAATGTCTAGGTTCTCTCCACTGATCTCCAAGGCACTTCTAGAACAGTATTTACCAAAGCATAAGGGACTATCAAATGTGACCTTCTAAGAGTTTATTATGTATAAATTCTACTATAGCTACTAAATGTTAAAATAATTGATTTTCACATGTTATTCATTGAAGATTTTTAAAATTGAAGTAGAATGCACATAGAATTTCTCACCTTAAGCAGGTTTCAAAATCTTATTCATTTGTAGGTGTACAGTTCAATACTATTAAGTATGTGGATTTTGCAACATTTAACTTGCAAAACTAAGACTGTACCCATTACTCAAGAACTCTCTGTCTCCCAACCCTAGCTCCCAGTAAGCACCATCCTACTTTTGGTAGCTGTGAATCTGAGTAGCACTGAGATTTCATTTAAGTGGAAGTACACAGCGTTGGTCTTCTCTGAATGGCTCCTTTTACGTAGCATAATGTCCTCAAGGTTCGTCCATCCGTGCTGCTGAACACATCAGAGGTTCCTTCCTTCTCCATGCCGAGTCATGTGTCCCTGCGCGTGGACGCCACATTCGTTTATCAGCTTACCTGTTCATTCAGCCTCGGGTTGCTTTCCTACTTTGCTATGAATCATCTTGCTATGCACATTGGACGTGCAAACATCTCTTTAAACCTGATTTCAGTTCTTTCAGTTAAGTACTGTGATGTCAAACTGTTGGATCATACAGAAGTACCACACTATTTTCTACAGTGCCTACATCACATTATATTCCCTTCAGTATGCACAGGTTTCTCCATGTCTTCCCCAATACTTGTTGTTTTCTGTTTTTCTTATTTTTTATTTTTTAATACAGTAGGCATTCTAATGAGTAGAATGCGATATCTCATCTCATGGCTTTGATTTGAGTTCCCTATGATTAATGACATCAGGCATCTTTTCACAGGCTTGCGAACATGCGTATATTATCTTTGGATAAATGTTTATCCAGATCCTTTGCCGGTATTTTCCTTGGGTTAGATTTGTTGTTACTGACTTACTAGGAGTTCTTTGTACATTATTATTTTCAGATATATGAGTTGCAGGTATCTTCTCTCATATTTCAGTTGTCTTTTCACTTTTCTTCTGCCTTTTGATACAGAGAAGTTTTTAGTTCTATTGTTATCCAGTGTGTCAGTTTTTACTTTTATTGCATGTGCTTTGGAGCCATATCCAAGAAACTACTGTTAGGTGCAATGGCATAGATCTTTTTCTCTAAGTCTTTGTCCAAGGGTTGAATATTTTTAGATCTTACATGTAGGGCTTTGATCTTCTTTGGCTAGTGTTTCTGTGTGGTATTAGGTAAAGGCCCGGCTTCTTTCTTTTAGATGTGGACACCCAGTTTTCCCAGTGCCAGTTGTGGTAACACTGCTCCTTCCCTCTTTGGTTTATCCCCCTTGTGGGAAGTCATTTGGCTACACTTGTGAGTTTATTTCTGGGTGTTATTCTGTTCTATTGGTTTGTATGTCTGTCTTTATGCTAGTTCAAGGATTAAAGATTTTTAAATTGATGCTGCCTTTGGACATCTTGATTTTTCAGTAAAAATATGATAAAACTTTTGCCAACTCAAATAGCACTTTAGATATTATCCTTCATGTAAACAGATGAGAACGAAATATTTCCCTTTCCAGCATGAGGCCACAGTGCAAAATGAGGCCGGTGGGTTTTTTTGGGAGGTGGGATTGTCTGGTTATTGAATCCAGGACCTAAAATCAAAGCCACACTCATAGCCCTATGCTTACTTTTTAATTCTGAGACAAGGTCTCTCTTAACCACTACATTGCCCAGCTTGGGCTCAGACTTAGAATCCTCCTGCTTTGAGCTCCCAGAGTGCTGGGATTGCAGGAGTGTGCCACCATGCCAGTGTTTTTAAATTCTTTCTTTGCTTTTAACGTTTTACTAGTACTATAAGGAAAGTAGGAAAATATTTCCCATCTGAAGAACAAGGCTGAAACCTTTATGCTACCTTGAAAGTCCATCAGTACACATTGAAGGACTCCGGGCTCTTCCTGCCCTGCTGTGTGTTCCCAGCCTGTTTTCTCTTTGCAAGGGCTGCTAGGAGGTGCGTTGATGACTTCAGAGCAGCCAAGAAGGTTCTGATTCACACACGCATACACACACACACACTCACGCACTCACACACCACGCTCTTCCAGGATTGCAGAGTCCTGTGCGTTGGCTGAGGTGTCAGCCCACCCCGAGTGTGGCTGTCGCTGCAGGTGACGCTGGGAGAGAGGAGTGGAGGAGGGCGGAGGCCAGGCGCTTGCACAGGCCTCGGCTGGTGCTGGGAGGTGTGGCATGGTCCTGCACAATGTCCCAGGTTTACGTGACTGGTGTGACAGGATGGGAAGGCCCTTCCCGGTACTGTAGTGGGTGTCACCGGGGCCCCTTGCCAGCTCACGTCCTTTCCAAGGTGGTGAGCAGAAGCCATGCCTGGCTTCTTCTCCAGGTGCCACTGTGCAGGTCCCAATTCTGCCTGCACTGCTCCCTGGGGGCTTCCAGAAGGGCTCTGGGCTGTAGGTTACAGAGCAGGCTAGGACTCCGTCTCTTTCGTGAACACTGCAGGTCACGAGAAATGCACGTGGGCATCCTCTTGTGTTGCTTTTGGACATACAGTGTCACACAGTGACTGGAGGACACAGGAGCACAGCCCAGTGCTGTGACCGCGTGTCCTGCAGCCACGCAGCACCCCTGGGTGGGCTCTGGCCTCGCCGTGTGGGGAGGGCCGGTGGGGACCCCCTCAGCAGGAGGGTGTTCGGCACCTAGCAACATGGGGAGGACCTGTGCTTCTCATTAGCACGTGCAGTCAGGTGGGTTGCCAGTCTCCCAAGGGCATAGTCGCTGTGGTGGGGACAGCTTGGCAGCAGCCTATGCCCTGCGTGCCCCCAGTTTGTGAGAGGATTCCTCTCTGCGTTTGCACACTGACTGACTGGCTGACTGATCCCTTTTTTGGGCAACAGCAAGCTCTTGTTTTAAGCCGGAAGGCACGCTGTCTTGGAGCAAACCAGAGCAGGTACTTGCCCGGCTTAGGCTCCTGTGTGGCTTCTGGAGTGTGGACCAGGGTGGAGCAGCTGGGTGTACCGCACCCCTCGGCTGGTGCTGCTTCTTCAGCTAGTCCTGCACCAGCCCTGCTCTGTGCTGTCTGCTCTGAGCTCCGCCCTCTGCCCTCTTGATAATTTAGCTGTCTCTTGTCGATGCTGTGGTGTTGCTGTGACTGTACATGAGATAAGGCGAAAGGAGGAAAGGTTTTCTTTGCCTCACGGTTTGAAGATTTCAGTCTATGATTGCACCCCACTGACCCTGGGCCTGTGGCAGGCAGCACGCTCTGGCGGAAGCATGTGATGGGGGACCCTGCTCAGTTCAGGGTCGCTGGGAAGAAAAGAAGCCGGAAGAGGCCAGCATCCCCATGTTTCCTTCTAGGACATGTTCCCGGAACCTTAGTTCCTTCTCCATCTGGGCTCTGCCATCTTTCAGTAGCTCCACAGGCTGGAACTCAAAGCTTTAAGACACAGGCCACCCTACAGCACCTCTAGGCCTGTGGCTCCAGTGCCTCTCCATTCTCAGCACTCACCTATTTATCTGCCCAGTGAAAGTTCCAGACGCTTATGCTGCTGCCAAGACCACCACACACAGCTGTAGGAATAAGCGCTGTGCAACTCCAGGGGGAGACATTGAGGTGAAGCCCAGCAACCAGCCCAGGGCCACAATTTAGAAAACCGCAGTTGTTGTAGCTATTGTATGATTTAGAAACCATGGAACAAATGACATCTTAGCCTTTTCATTATCGGAACCCCTTCCCATGCTCCCAGGAGAGGGTCCCCGAGGGGTCAGTCAGGCACAGCTCACCAGGCCAGGGGAGGGAGGCGTCAGGGCTCCTTTGCTCAGGAAGGGCCAGGCCAGTCCTGATGTTGCCCAGAGCCATATGCGGGCAGGAGGCTGCGGGCAGAGCTGGGACGGGGACCAGAACTTGGGGGTCTGGGCTGTAGAGTCCTGGTGGGGACCAGGATGCCACATGGGCAGGAGGGGCAGGCTCTGGAGCCCACGGCTGGGTGGTGGACAGGGCTGGGAAGAGAGACAGTGGGGTTCATCTGATGCACAGGTGGCTCAGCGGGGAGCTGTGTCCTTAGCTGAGGTGGAGCTGATGGGATTCGGAGCTTTGGGAGTCTGGGGTAAGGCGAGATGGAAGGGACTTGGACTGAACGACTGGTGTTCCCTGTGCGATGATCGATGTCAGCCTCCTCCCTGGCTGGGCTCTGGGACCCCGTCACCGCCCTATGCAGAGCCATCAGCTCCAGGTTCAGCCCCTGCCAGGCCAGGGGGCTCAGCCAGCTGCTGAAACAGACCCTTGGGGGCAGGACTAGGAGGGCAGCCCTCTTGCTCTCAATTCAAACCCTTTGCTTTTGGCTGTGTGTATTTTTAAGCTATCACCAGGTGTGTGGAAGGCACCTGGGAGCATATCACAGGGTCTTGACTGAGGTTTAGATTTTGGGTATAACATGGATGTGGTGGTCATACAGGAGTTGGTCGCTGACTCAAAGTTTTTACCACACATGACTGACTACTCATTAGAGAAAATGACGTTTACACTTGTTCAAAGAGAGCTTATGATTTCTATTTTTCATTAGGTGTTTAGTATACTAACCTTTCACTGCTGTTTTTAATAACTAATTCTTTCTTATTAACTTACCATGGATACCTGTCCACTGGGGGTAATGAGCATATTTATTAATATACTTTCAGTACATTTTAACTATTTCATAGTTAAAAGAGTATATGAAAAATGAATGACTTTTACAGAGAAAAATAGCTGAGGTCCGTTGTAGAAATCTGGAACCTGTGAGAGTGCGGAAGAAAGCAGGAATCTCCTGTAATCCGGTTCCCAGAGACTGAACATTCTCACTCTTCGCAGTACTCAGCACCTTTTAATCATTTACCCATGACATGTGTGTCCACACATAGTCTATATAAAGCAGACAACATATGCTATACTTCTATTTAGAAATATTGTTTGACAACATGTGACAAATAGTTTCTACATTTTTACGTATTAAATGAACTAAAATATTTCTGATGTATGAAATAAACTATTTAGCCATGCCTTTATTTTTGAAAATGTAATTTCTTTCAGGTTTATTTTGCAGTTAAAATAACATTGCAGTGAGAACATTGTACATAAATATTTATGTGCATTTCTGATTTTTATTTCACATATATTTTTGTGTGTTATCATTGTACTTAAGTGTATCAACATTAAGTCTCCTAATACATATCATAGAATTGGGAACTGCTGAGAGTCAGTCTCTACATAAAAGTCAGAATCAGTGAGTTTATGGCCTTGGGTTTTGATCTAAGATAGTCTGCAGACATTTGCATGCAGTAATACTAATGGCTGCATGAGCTGAGTGAGTCAGAGTGGTTTTGGATCCTGTTGAACACAGCAGCCATTCATAATTTTATTTTCATGCAGGTCTGCACTCTTTGAATCTTGGTGCCAACCACGAACAGTTGGCAGGTCCAGATGACCAGTCCATCCTGTGGACACTTTAGTCCATGCCCAGGAACAAAGCTAAGTCTGCTCAGACAGACATCAAAGACTCAAGTGCATCATTGAGCTGTGCTCCTACCATATTATCTACTACCCAGGTATCTCTAGCACCCCAAGTCTCCATTCTTTACACTCTCACTTTGAGGCGCATGTACACAGGATATGGTAATTATCTGGTACTCATCGAGCCAATGATATGGTACTTAGTTGGTGAACATGCTTAGGTGTACCTCCAGGCAGTCATTGGTTCCCCTGGAAAGTGTGACCAGTTGAAAGTTTTATGACTTCTGTTCTGTGCTGAGAATTGACAAATCCAGTGGGATGTGTGCGGTACATAAGGCAGCGCTCTCTCTCTCTGGGGACATCTCAAGTCCTAAAAGAAAAAGAAGGTGGACCAAGGAAGATGGTAAAGGAGAGTGATATTGTGATGTTGCTGACCATCTGTGGGCACCTGTTGGCTGCAGCCGGGTGGAGTGTGCTGGAGGTGGGGAGGTCGGACACACATCAAGAGCATGGTATTCCAGAAGCCAACACCCAAATGCCTGTATATCTCTGTGAATGTACTGGAGAGAAAGGCTGAAGTATGTAACGGTAGGACTTGATTTTCTAGCACTGCGCAACTGCAAAGTCAGTCCACAGCTGCTTTCAGCCTGGAGAAGACAATACCATTGTCTAGTTCTTACCCTGGGGCTCCCTCTCTCCATGGAAGGGATGGTGGAGCACATGGGACCCTCATGTGCTTGTTAAAGTCTGACGTGCATAGCGTTCCAGTAGGTCCATCTGTGCCTTCAGGGCAAAGTGGCATTCTAAAGCCTTCGAGACCTTCCAGCTCACATCCAGGCATCAGGCACAAAGAGAGGGAGCCATGCGCCAGAGGTTCCAGCCTTGAGGGCATCCGTCCAGCTGGGAAGCTGATGTGTAGGAACCTGGGATCACAAGAACAGCTCAGGTAGTCTGTTCCTCCTTACGGGCTGGGAAGATGGCAGTTATGGAAATTTGGAGAAAGAAGAGATAATTGCGGCAGACTGGTCAGCAATAGGTTCTGCTTTTCCTTTGTGCAGTAGAGAAGCAAGAACAGAAAGAAGAAAGAAAGGAGAAAAGGCCTTTATTGTGGGCACAGGAGGGCTGCAAAAGAGTGCAAGATCCCTCTGAGGCAGACTAAGAAGGGGCGGACTTTTATTCAGTTTGAAAGGGGGTGGAGTTCAAAGAGGTGGGCAGAATGATGTATTGACGGCTGGTTGGGGGAATGTTGGTGAGCCTGAAAAGCGGGAAGCTCAATTTCCGCTTGGAAGAAGAATGCGGAAGTTAGTATTGAAGGGACACGCTGCAGTCTTTAGGGTCCAGCACCACGCTGGGCAGGCGCCAGGCTGGGCCTTGCAGAGCTTCACAGGGGCGGAACATCAGTGTACTGCTGGAGGCGGGGCTTTATGGGAGTCTTCACAGGTGTGCAGGGTTCACAGCTGTGAGTAGAAGGCAACATGGGCGAGGGAGCGTTATGAGGCAAGCGGGGCCGAGGCATTGCCTTATGTGTTTGCAGGGAAACAAGAGGCAATGAAGGGTTCTGTGCCTAGAGTGCAGGGCCTCCGCTGTCTGTGCTGTCTGTGGTCACTTCATACAGTGTCTCAGGGAGCAAAACTGGGACACCCAGTGACATACAGTGTGGTCTCAAACAGCCCTGGTTCTAGAGAACTGTCCTGCTATTGATTTGTAATCCGTGACATAGTATTTGACTTGCACTGTAAGTCTTGGCAAGACCATGTACAGGTAAACTTATTAAAATATATTTATAAACTATATGTATAAGGCATCTCTGTTCCACAGTGTAAAGAGAATCAAGAAATTTGAAATGCGGGTCATTTGGAGAAGGTAGTAAAGTAGGAAGCAGTAGCACCTCTCTGTCTAGAAAATAGTAGTGCACTAGCCAAACCTGTCAGATTCAGCTGTCGTGGAAGTCTGAGTTCTGTTGCAGGCTTACAGGTTGGGACAGTAAGCTGAAGTTACCTTAGGTCGATTTCAGTTCTTGGAACAGCGGCCACTACACCACCCCTGCCCCAGCTCCTGGCAGGGTGGGCACAGATCTCTGGGCAGCCTGCAGTCAGCTGCCAGGGCCCTCAGTGGCAGAAGGGACCTTGCCCTCCACACATCAGGGGCCATGCTGACGCTGCTTGTTGCAGCTTTTAAACAAAGAGACACAGACAATGAGGTGGTGGTCACCATCGCCACACTCCCAGGTTCATGCCCTTGACTGTTGTAAGCCGTTCTGCTGTGACCGAAATGATGCACAGGGCATTTAAAAGGCCAGCACACCCTTCATGTTTTTCTTTTTCTCCTTCTGGGAGCCAAGACCTTCAAGACATAGTGCAGTGGCATCCAAAAGTCACTGCACGGATGAGAACATGGGACAAGGAGTGTGCATGCACAGGGGGGGAGTGGGCTCAGTGTGGACCGGAGAAGACTCCGGGGTGCACAGCAAGTCAGTCTGTGGACAGAGCCTGCCTGCAGCAGTGGAAATGGGGTCAACACACACTGACAGAGTGCGCAGGCAGACCAGCGCTGTGCCGTGGGGTCTCAGAAGGAGAGGAAGGAGGGATGGGGACAGAAAGACTATCTGAAGAAATAAGAGCCAAAACCCTCCTAAGTGTGATGAGAGACATGAATATAGGCATTCGAGATGCTAAAATGACCTCCAGGTAGGGTGCACTCAGAGACTCATGCTGAGACCATGCAATCTAATTATTGAAAGGATTTTGAAAGCAGCAAGAGACAAACAGCTCTTACAGGCACAATTCAGAAACTTTGGAGGCCGCAGCCCTGGGTAGGTATAACCAAAGTGCTAAAAGAATAAAAACTGTCAACCATGAAACTTATACTTAGAAAAGAGCCCTTCACGTACCAGCTCCTCACAAGGGGTGGAATCATTGTGTAGTGTGAATGTGTACTAATAAAAAATAAAAAACTGAAAAAAGAAGAAAAGGGAGAAGGTAAGACTTTCCCAGATCAACAGAAGCTCAACATCACTGCACCTGCCCTGCAAGACATGCTCATGGAGCCCAGAGGTAGACCAGAGAGCTCGACAGTCCTCAGAACCACACCAAAAAACAAATAATTCAATACGGGCGAAATATGGCTACTATAAAGCTGCACCTACGAAATTTAATAGGTTAATATGTCACTAGTCTAAATTCTAGTATTAATGTATTTCTTGTTCGTGACACTACTTTTTGTTTTGCATACAATTTAAGAGACTAATGCACTTGAGGGAGTTATTAGTTTATGTTTTGGCGCATGTAATATATGTAACATTAGTAATTTAAAAGGTGGAAACAGATTTTAGAAGAAGCAGAGTTTTTCTATACTATTGAATTTAAGTTGTTGAAGCTTTTAAATTACAGTGTTCTAATTTTGAATCCCTATAGTAACCACAAAGGAAAATAGCTGAACAATGGGCACAGAAGAAAATAAGAAAGGAATTTAAATATTTTACTGTAAAAAGTACACTAAACAGAAGACAAGAAATGCAAGAATTGGTGTGAAGGGGTAAAATTTCAATAAGTCATACAGGAAACATAAACTGATGGAAGCAAGTTATTCCTTATTAGTAATATAATGGATTAATTGAACCAATCAGATTAATAGACTACCAATTAGCAGAATAGGTAGAAAAGTTATTCAAATATATCGTCTCTACAAGAGGTTTACTTTAGATCTTAGGAAGCATGTGTCCAAAACTGAAATACACTAAAAAGAAAGAATAGAAAACTACTATGTGCCAATAATAACCAAAAAAACATTAACCAAACACTTGTGGACTGTGATAAAAGCAATGCAAAGAGGGAAATTTATATTTATAATTAATTAAATTAGCAAATAAAAAATCAACAATCTAATTTCACAACTTAGGGAACTTGGAAAAGAAAGACAAACTAAGCCAAATAATAGAATAAGAAGTAATGACAGTTGGGGCAGACATAAATGAAATAGACAATAGAAAAAGTAATGAAGAAAAACCTGTGAAACCCGATGAATTTTTGAAAAGAAAAACAATATTAATAAGCCCTTAGCTAAGAACAAAGAATTCTCAAATTTCTAAAATTAGAAAACGTGGCAGCATGACTACTCTTTCCATGTAAATAAAAAGGATTATAAAAGAGCACTATGAATATTTCTACACCAGCATTTTGGATAATCCACTAAAAATGAACAAGTTCATAGGAAAACAAGATCTACCAAGACTAAATCATGAAGAAATAGAAAATTTGATTAAATTTATAAGGAGTAAGATGAGTCAGTCTTGATAATTTCCCAACAAAGAAACCTCATGACCTAATAGCTATACTTGAGAATTCTACCAAGCATTAAAAACAAAAAAACAAACAACAAAAAAACCCAACATCGATCCCTGTCAAGTTCTTCCAGAATATTTCAGAGGAGGAGCTTCTTAACTCGTTCAGTGAGGCCAGCATTATCCATATACTAAGCCAAAAATCTATCAACCTGTATTCTTTACTAAAATTCTCAAGAAAATACTAGGAAACAAAATCTGGTAGTATCTAAAAGAGTAACACATTGTGATCAAGTGAGATTTATTCCAGGAATGCAGGCATGGCTCAGGGTATGACAAACATCACTGTCATGTACCACATTAACAAAAGGATGACTTGCAGACGTGTGTGCTCATCCTAACAGCTGCAGAAAACAGCCAACAAAATTTAACATAGGCTCATGTCAAGAGCGTTCAACAGATGAGGAACTCAGGACACTTCCTCGAATGACACCATATATACCTTCATGGGTAAGTCCTGTGTGAGAAGCCTGCTGCAAACATCATGTGCAGTGCTGAAAGACTGAAAGATTTCCTCTCAGATCAGGAGCAAAACAAGGACACCTGCCTCATCTCTTCTACTCAGTACGGTGCAGCAAGTTCTAGCCAAAGCAGTAAGGAAGGCCAAAGAAGTAAGGGACCTCCACAATGGAAAGGAAGTAAAATTATCTGCAGGTGATATGATTTTATATGTGAAAACCCCTTAAGATTCCACAAAAATTTGTTGTAACTGATAAATGAATTCAGCAAAGTTGCAGTATACAGTTCAAAACACAAAAATGAGTTGCCTTTCTATATCCTAACGATGAACAATCTGAAAAGAAATTACAAGAACAAGTCCATTCATAATAATATCTGAAAGAGTAAAATCAGTAGGAATTGACATAAGGAAGCAGGTACAGTTACTAAATATTACTGACAGAAATTAAACAATGTGCAAGCAAATGGAAATGCACCCCTTGTGGGTAGACAGGAAGAATTAGTGTTGTTAAGATGTCAGTAATAGCCAGGCGTGGTGGTGCACGCCTTTAATCCCAGCACTCAGGAGGCTGAGGTAGGCGGAGCGTTGTGAGTTTGAGGCCAGCTTGGGCTACAGCGCGAGTGCAAGGCCGGCCTGAGCTACATAGTGCGACCCTGCCTCAAAAAAAACCAGGGCTGGGAGTTTGGCTCAGCAGCTTAAGCGCCTGTCTGGCAGGTGCGAGCCTGTGAATTCGATCCCCGGTGCCAAAAACAAAAAAAAAATGTCAGTAATACCCAAAGAAAGCTTGGAGATTCAATGCAATCTTTATCAAAATTCCAATGACTTTGTTGCAGAAATAGCAAAGCTCATTCAGAAATTCAAGCAGAGTCTCAAGAGACTCTGAATAGCCAAAAAATCTTGAAAAAAGAAGAGCAGCACTGGAGGCAATCACATGTCCCGATTTCAGAATTTATCGCAAAGCTCCAGTAGATCAAAATACAATGGTACGGGTACAAAGACGGGCACTTAGACCAAGGAGATAGGAGAGAGACCTGCGATGAACCCTTGTGTATGTGATCTGATGATTTCTGACAAGGGTTCCAAAACCATTCATAAAGGAAAGCATGTTATTTTCCTAAACAATCCCAAGAAAACTGGTTATTCACATGAAAAGGAACAAAGTTGGGCCCTTACTTAGCACCATCTATGAATATTAAACCAAGGCGAATAAATGAGCTGTAGGTCAGACCTAAACCTGCAAGACTTTTGCAGAAAACACTGGGTAAAGCTTCTCCCTACTGGATTTGGCCATGATTTCTGAAGCACCTTGTCGAAGACACAAGAGACGATGAAAGCAATAGAAGAATTGAATTTTGTGAAAAATTTTACCAAGTATGTATCAAAAGATATTATCAACAGAGTAAAAGGGCATGCTGAAGAATTGGAAAAATATTTACAAATAATAAATTCAATAAAAATTAACATTGAGAATATACAGAAAACTCCTAAAATCTGACAAAAAATAACATTAAAATGGGCAAATGAGTTAACTAGACATTTTTTCAAAGAAGATGTATAAATGGCCAATAAACACATGGAAAGATCATATCTAAGCATTGGGGGAATGCAGATTAAATCTACAGTGAGATGCTACCTCATGTCTATTAAGGGAGCTACTATAAAGCAAACAAGCAGGCAAACGAACAGTAACAAATGTTGGTGAGGATGTGGAGAAACTAAAAGGCTTCCTTGTTCATCTGTCGGGAAGGTGAATTAAGACAGCTGCTGCAAAAGGTATTTGGTAGTTCCTCAAAAAACTAAAACTAGAATTACTGTGTGATCCAGCATTTCTACCTCTGAGTGTGTATCCAAAGGAACAGAAAACAGAGAATTAAAGAGATACTTGTATGCTTGTGTGTATAGTACCATTACACACAATAGTGAAATAGTAGAAGCCACCCAAGTGTTTACTGACAGGATAGTGAAGCAAAATGTGCTCTATACATACAGTGAAATATTATACAGTTTTAAAAAGGGAAAAATTCTGACACATATCACAACACTGATGAACCTTGCTCATGCTATACTAAGTACAAAGTCTGTCACCGAAAGAGAGTCATCAAAATCACAGGAGTAGGAGTAGATCTAGCTGCCAGGGACTGGTTAAGGGAGCCAGGAGTGAAGTGTTAATAGGTATAGAGTTCAGTTCTGTAAGATAAAGAATTCTGGTGATGCATGGTAGAAATGGCTGCATTGCATTATGAATGCATAATAAAACACCGAACCATACACTTCATATGATTAAGATGGTAAATTTTATGTTGTGCATATTTTACCACAATCAAAGTGATTGGAAAGAAACCACGAGGAGATACCGCCCCAAATCACTACAATTAAAATTCAGAAAATAATGAGAATTGAAAAGGATGTGGGGAAATTCTTCCCTACTGCTGGGAGAAATGTAAAATTATGCAGCTGTTTCAGAAAAGGTTTGGCAGTTCCCCAAAGTTTAATTAGAACTCCCTTCTGATGTGTTCCTAAGTAAACATCACAGATTGCTGAAAGCAAGTGTTCACACAAACCCTGCACAAATGCTTCAGCAACATGGTGCATCACGGCCAAAAACAATTAAAAACGTGGGCCCAACCTGAATCTCAGCAGCCGCTGGGTGTGTGGATAAAATGGGCTATGCAATGAAAAACGTATTGTTGGATCACTAAAGGAGTGAAGGAGGGACGCACACACCACGGCAGCCTGGACGGACCTCGGAAACTTCGTGCTGGATGAACGTACGTAGTCAGAAAAGGCCACGTCGCCCATGGTTCTTTATATATGAAATGCCCAGAGGAGGCAAAGCTCCAGGGGAAGAAAGTCGTTTACCAGGATTGAGGAGCCAGGGATGGGGCAGGGGGAAGTGACTGCTCATGCTGTGGATTGCTGTGTGTGTGTGGTGGGGGCGGTGATGAAGGCATGCCAGCACTTACTGTGGTGATAGTGTCATGAAGCCGTGAGCAAACTAGAAGCCAGTGAATTGTCCACTTTAGGTGGGTGAATGCATGGTAGGGAATTACAAAGTGTCATAAAATTATAATGAATGTTTAAGCAAAAATAAAATTTATTATAATAAAAGGCAGGTTGCCATAAATCCCCCTCAGAATTCTCCCCTCATGTCAAACAGTGATCTCATCATTCCTGCCACTTCTGCAGCCTTCCTGAAGTCCTCCTTCATCTCTTTCTGTGCTATTACGGCCAACTGGATGTCCTGAATTGTTTAAAATGTTTAGGGCAATTTCTGTCAAATAAAAACATTGCAGTGTGCCCACAGCTACCTCATTCACCAGATCTGGCACTGTGAAACCTCTCCAGCTCTGTACCAAAATCAAAATGACCATGAAGAGGTAAACACTTCAAATTGATTCAGGATCTCGAGGCAGTCACAACAGTGCAACTGAAGACACTCATGAAAGAGGACTTCCGGAACTGCTTCAGAAAGTGACACGAAGAATGGGACAAGTGTATTCAAACTAGAGAGGAGTATTTTGAGGGAGATTAATGGCAGTGTGTCTTTGCTGTGAAATCATTTAAACGTTCACTGTAGTATTTGGTCACACCATGTGTATCACAATAATGCTGTTATTTTTTA